>CM037780.1:77370093-77420093 GCA_021229015.1 Solen grandis | reverse complement strand
TAAACAACATCTCCTCTGACACCACTGGACAGAATTTGATTAAACTTGGCAGGGATGATCCTTGGGTCAACCTTCACAAAAGTTGCTAAAATAAACTTGATCCATGTTGAACTCTGGTTGCCATGGCAACAAAATGAAGAAAAAAAATGAAAATTTTAAAAATCATCTTCTTCAAAACTACTGGCCAGATTTTAAAATAAATTGGTACAGATGTTCCTTGGGTCAACCTCTACCAAAGTTGCTAAAAATTTTCTGATCCGTAAAAAACATGGCCGCTAGGGGCGGGGCTTATTTGCCTTATATGTATATAGGTAAAACTTTAATCAACATTTCCTCTGAAACCACTGGACAGAATTTGATTAAACTTGGCAGGGAGGATCCTTGGGTCAACCTTCACAAAAGTTGCTAAAATAAACTTGATCCATGTAGAACTCTGGTTGCCATGGCAACAAAAAGAAAAAAAAAATGAAAACTTAAAAAATCATCTTCTTCAAAACTAGTGGCCAGATTTTAAAATAAATTGGTACAGATGTTCCTTGGGTCAACCTCTAACAAAGTTGCTAAAATTATTCCAATCCGTAAAAAAACATGGCCGCCAGGGGCGGGGCTTATTCGCCTTATATGTATATAGAGAAACCTTTAAACAACCACTGGACAGAATTTGATTAAACTTGGCAGGGATGATCCTTGGGTCAACCTTCACAAAAGTTGCTAAAATAAACTTGATCCATGTAGAACTCTGGTTGCCATGGCAACAAAATGAAAAAAAAAATGAAAACTTTAAAAATCATCTTCTTCAAAACTACTGGCCAGATTTTAAAATAAATTGGTACAGATGTTCCTTGGGTCAACCTCTACCAAAGTTGCTAAAATTATTCCGATCCTTAAAAAAACATGGCCGCCAGGGGTGGGGCTTATTTGCCTTATATGTATATAGAGAAACCTTTAAACAACATTTCCTCTGAAACCACTGGACAGAATTTGATTAAACTTGGCAGGGAGGATCCTTGGGTCAACCTTCACAAAAGTTGCTAAAATAAACTTGATCCATGTAGAACTCTGGTTGCCATGGCAACAAAAAGAAAAAAAAAATGAAAACTTAAAAAATCATCTTCTTCAAAACTAGTGGCCAGATTTTAAAATAAATTGGTACAGATGTTCCTTGGGTCAACCTTTTTATCTCAGGTGAGCGATTTAGGGCCATCATGGGCCTCTTGTTTAATATATGAGTTTACATTCTAGCATCTTCATTTTTTAAGCCACGAGGCAATGAAGGCAATGCGTCTCAGGTGAGAAAGATTATGCCCCTTTTCTGACTTGATTAACACTGAACCCTTTGAGATATTACTTTAAAACATGGAATATACGAGTATGTTTACTGCTTGTGTGTACATTTTGATTATACAGAGACATTTCCATTAATTACAATATTTATTTTTATTGACAAGCACTAGTAGAGTCAAGTATGCTGTCTTATGGACAGCTTGGCATTGTTGGTAAAGTTTTCAGTGGCAAGTAGTGATAAAGCAACAACAGCAACTCACTGAAAACGTCTGTGAAACCTGGCTGTCCTTTTATGTTAATTGGCTTCAAAATGACTTAGATAATGTTGATTGGATTTATAAATTCATCGCAGTTATCCTATTTCCATTCTATTTATTGATTTATGCACAGACATACATTTTATTGCTGAATTCAAACTTGTGCCCATCACTTCTAAAACAATTAATTATTTATAGAATCATGCATTTAAAATTCAATAGATATATTGTGATTTTAATATTCCCTCTAGGTACTCTGAACGATATTATCAATTTGTTATCCAGCTATTAGATTAATTATAGTTCAGTTATAGGCATGTGTACACTGATGCTAACATAATGCAAACCAGCTCTTATTTGCATATTTAATGATAAGAATTAATATCATTAATAATCATATATGTAAATTAAGAAGTAATAAAACCAAATATAAGTTACTGTAACCTAAATTCAATAATAATTATTGATTTTCTTGTAAAATATTAATTAAATCAATTAAAAAATCCTTTGAATGAGTTTTATTTAAGTTTTAATTTAGCAGTTCCCACAATAAAATGGATTTAATCAGACAAAATAGATGTAATTTATTCCTATTATGAATATTGCTTTCTTAATTGATACATTCATGTTCATTTAATATGTATATTATTGAAAAAATTGAACTCTGAGCTGAATATAAACTTAATGCTCTAATTCTCTGTAAAATTGTTAGTTGCATTTATACAAGTATTGACTTCAAAGATTGTTGCAGAGGTGGGTATATGATTTTTTTCATAGTTTATAAAAAGATATGCTTATAAAGGGTTTCCTTGTAAATAAATTTAAGTTCCACAATAATTGCATGAAGGTATCGATTGATTCTAGATGGTTTGTAACAGGTGTGGTGAAAGCAATGAAAATTAACTAGATCCACAAGTTGATGTATGAACTTTAATTATTGGAAATTATATGAAACCTAATTCAACAACTACCAAGTCAACAGTCAGATAAGGAGGTTTATCTGTCATACATTGTAGTAAGGGATGTTTGACTCACTGTTGTTAAACAGAAAACTAAGTGCAAGATATGTCTGAATAACACTGGGATGTGTATGTAAAAGTTTTATGTCTGGAGCAATTTAAAGTGAGAAACACAGAATTGATACTGGATTACATGATATTAGCAGAATATAGTGTGGAATAATTTTTGAAACAGTAAGATGGTGTCAATGTGATATATTTGGAAAGTGAAAGTAATCTGTGTACAGGTGTTGAATGACAAGGGAGCAGTGTATATATACTTAAGGTTTTGTCGCAATGAGTGAACGCAAGCACGTTGGAATGCCTGAACGCGCTTTGAGCAGCTCACTGAACAACTTGCCAAAGGTCATGATAACTGACCTAGCAGATAAAAGTCACCTGATTAATGATTTTGAGGAATTGCGCACTCGATCACAACCCTGCTCACCGCAGCTCAAACGAAGGGCCTTCACTACTTGTATAGCTGGGACAAGATATGTCATAGGTACGTCAGTAGTTGTTTCCACTTGAATGAATACTAAAAGTTGCCAAAATTAATTTACTGACATAGTCATGACTAATATTACATGTTTATATGTTTTGCTTTATTTCCTAGATATTAGGTCTTTTTTAAAAAATTGTAATCCCAGAAAAGTTATTGGAGTTTCAAACATTTAATCATTTTTTTAACCCTTACAATGCTGTGGGCACCCTTGACTGCCTTAATGTGACCAGTGCAAACCAAGATCAGCCTGCATGAATCTGTGCAATCTGATTATGGTCTGCACTGTTTGCTATTCAGTCAATAAATTTTCAGCAAGCACTCCAATAAACAACAAAAGGTGCAGTCCAAAATGAAGAAAGGAGAAGTCAAATTTAGAAATTTAGCATTGTAAGGGTTAAATTTAATATATATATATATGTGTGTGTGTAAGTGTCAGATCCAGTGACACATCACATTCATTCTTAGAATTATACATCAGTCTAGTTTCCTTATGCCTCATTTATTTAGTTTCCCTTTGTCAGTTCTTTTGCAAAAAGGTTAAAAAGATGTTTAAGTTTCAATATCCTTTAGACATGTAGTAGGAGTGACACTTGGTTGTATTTCAACTCCTATCATATTTTGTCATATTTTTTTTACAGTCAGATCTTGGTTATCTTAACATGCATTATCCAAAGCCTACCCTTTATCAGAACCTAAGCTTCAGTCCCCATTTTTTTCCTTATATAAGTAAATATAAGATACAACCCTTTATTTGTTTGGTTTATTTAAACATAACCCTTTATCCAAAGTAAAGTTTGGCCCCAAGCGCACAGTTTTATCACTTCTTTATACCTTTTATCTAAACCTGTCTACCATGCACCTACCGGCTATTGTGTTTTCACACCCTACCTGTCAAACTGTGAAGGGGAAAGATGACTGTAATGTCTTCAGCACACCACACATTAACTGGAATATATTTTTACTGCCAATCAGTTGAAGGAAGTCGATTAAAACTTATTGGCAGTCAAATCAATGAAAGAATTCGCTGATTTAAAAAATTAAAAATGAGTTTGTATTTACCATGTGTTAACTTACAAGAGGATGGGAAAAATATGGCCTGATTTTATCGCATTCATCTCACATTGAAAACAATATCCACAACGGCTAAGTTTTGCTTCTGCTACATGTGTCAATTAATATACATGCAAAATAACGTGTTTCAATTTATATTTGCTTCACCTGGAGTTAAATAACAGCGATCGATGCAGAAATACAGAAAACAAAATGGCTGACATGTAAAGTAATTATAATAACAATAAATGTGTACTCATTAAAAACCTATTTTATAATTTATGAGCATGAATTTTTTCACGTAGATTGCTTTTAAGGTAAAATCTGTATTTGGTTATAACTAAACATAAATGAAAACACTCACAACATGCCGTTAAATTTAAACTGAAAGGTCATGTATATAAGCAGTTACATTTGACCATAATGGATTATTCAAACAGATGCTTTATTTGAAGTGAAACGTCGCTCATGATGACTTTATTTGAAGGAAATCATTGGTCCCGATGACTTCGGATAACCGAGATCTAACACTACTCTAGAATGTAAACCTTGATTAAATTTGGAAGCAAGATTTTATAAGATACATTGATTCCATTCAATGATTCATAGATTAGATCAGTTTAAATCATGATTTAAACTGAGTATTAAATGTTATTGCCATAGACTACATCAAGGCATGTTTGTGGTGGTAGGAATTGACTTCAGTGATAGCTTTAGTTTTACAATCTGTTCTACTAACAAGTTACGTATATATTGCACAGTTATCTATCTGCAGGAACTTATATTAATCTGAGAGTGTTTGTATTTGCTGATAGCTTTAAAGGCAATAGGTATGTGTGCACTAAATTTTTTCTGTGTTAAAAGCAGTTTTAATTTTTAATATTCAGGGTAGTGTTACTAGTCTTCTGTAACTCTATAATAAATTATGACAAAATGTAAAAAAAGGGACATGATTTAAAATATAACTGGGCACCAACTTATTTCAGGATAAAAGTAGGATTTGTCGAAAGAGATTTTAAAAAAGTCCTGAAGTATTTATTTATATACTGAAAAGAAGTGAAACTAAAATATTGTGATAATGTTTATTAAGACACAGTATTGTCAGCCACTAAGTCATTATTTTGCACCCAGACATGAAAACATTATCATACTTTCTCCTGGTTTCAGCCCATGCTCTTAGTTTCGTGACCCTATACAAAATTCGAATTTCTGCACGTGCCATTCTCGGAAACCTATGGAAATACAAGATAGTTGTGTTGTCTGTCTATTTATGCAGGTTAAAAAGGAAAACAGCATGAATATAAAAAATCAATCCATTTTTTTGTGCATTAGGTTGTTCATTTGTTTTATTTTTCAATGATTTGACATTATATTTTGTTTTAAATCAACTATTATCTGCACTTTCGGTTTAAATTCAAATTGTAAACAATGGTGGCCATTTTGTTTTGCGTGCTACATAGAACAGCCCAAGTAAGGTCAAGGGTAAGGAATTAAGAAGAAACTGCAGAACATGCAAAAATAGCATTACGTAGCCTTTAAAGGTCAGTTATAAAAAGTACTGAATGATATATTCATGTAAATTTTCAATGTTGTTCACGTATTTTGAGTTTGTTTTTGGTTTTCATTTCATGATTTGTTAAAAAGTGTCAAAATCCAAATGCACATGCACAAAAATTTACCTTTAGGGTCACAAAACTAGGACAAACCATGCTAATTACAACAAAATATTTTGATATTGTACAATTTGCTTCTTGAATTTTGAATGGTGTAAAAATTATATAATGTACTCATACATATTGTATGGACTTTGGTTGATATGTTAAGGGATCATTCAAAATTTTACTGAAATCAATAGATTTTCCAGTTTCAGCATAGCTAGGGAAGTCATGTCATCAATGGTTGACCTGCTAGCAGAACTTAAGCCATTATCAAGGGAACAAACACATGTGATAGTTTGTGTAAAGCAGTTCATCTATTGACCATATGATTCCCCTGTGTATCTATTGGCTAATCTGCTCATCTAATTTGAATATATCAGTAAACATTGAACGAGTCTGAAATGGTCATTCAGTTTTACACTTGGCTTATCTGTGAGTATGAATACCCCCTTCAAGGGGACTACAATGTATGTAAATATATGTAAATACTTCCAGTCATTGTTCAGAAAATTTCTGAAAATTTGATCTTGGTGGCTGTAAAGTTAAAGATGCAGAAACATTTAGTGGATTTGTGTGTAAGACAGTTACTGCTGACTAGTAATCACCCTGGTATTATTATTTTTATGTGCTTTAAGCATGCTTATGAATGTGAATATAGGACAGACAATAAATGGTGTTGTTTACAGAATATATTATCTATTAAATCCAAGCAGGAGAACTATGTTGATACCAACATCAGAGACAGTGAGAATAGAAATAAAAGAATCAGCTGTTTGTTAAATGTTAGTCTGTGAAAAAGGATGAAATATAAAAACAAAACAAAGGTTTGGTGTTGACAGAAAGTAAAGCCTGTGATATATTCTGTGGAGAACCTCACTCATTGTCTATCCAGTCTAGACCACAGTTACAGTATTTTAATGTTTAAGTGATATAATATTGGCACGCTTAAGAAATTGCACATATTGACATCTAAGATAAACTCTTCTAGTTTTTGCTGTAAATATTTAAAGTAGCTCATTCACAATTGATCAGTAGAAGTAAAAAAAATAATTTTACTCTCCCTCATTTGTGTTGGTGAGGTTTTTGTTTCCTGACAAATGAACCTAGGAAATATAGATCATATAGCACACAAAAGAATGCTTTTTTTTTCCATAAAAGCATGTATTGTGAAGTTTTGGGGAATTCAAGTTAAATATAGTATATTTGGTATTCCTGAAACAGGTGCTTGCTTTACTATGTGACAAATTTTGCAACATGGCATCTTTACCAGTCCCCATGAGTAGCAAATACGAAATATAAAAATTTTCAGCCCCTGTGAAGTGAGCATAAAAAATGAATGTGATCAGTCATGTGACTGTAAACAGAAATAGAGGTACAATACAGTTGCTGTTGCCTGTAATGGAGAAACTACCATTTTTTTAGCTCGACTATTCGAAGAATATGAGAGCTATTGTAGTCACCCTGGCGTCGGCGTCGGCGTTGGCGTTGCAGCTTTTGGTTAAAGTTTTGCGTGCAAGTTACTATCAACCTTATATCTCAATAACCATTCATGTTATTGACTTGAAAGTTTATAAATATGTTCAGGGGCATCAGACAACCAAGGTAGATAACTCTTGACTGAATTTAATATGAATTATTGCCCCTTTTTAACTTAGACATTTTGGTTAAAGTTTTGCATGCAATAGAAAATTTGGTTAAAGTTTTGCGTGCAAGCTACTATCCAGTTTGTATCTCAATAACCATTCATGGTATTGACTTGAAAGTTTATGAATATGTTTAGGGGCATCATACAACCAAAGTAGATAACTCTGGATGGAATATATTACAAATTATGGCCCCTTTTTAACTTAGAAATTTTGGTTAAGTTTTGCATGCAAGATACTCTCATGCTTATATCTCAGTATCAAGCATGCTATTGATTTGAAACATCTTTAATATGTTTAGGGGTATCATACTTTCATGGTAGATAACTTTTGATGGAATATGTTACAAATTATTGCCCTTTTTAACTTAGAAATTTTGGTTAAAGTTTTGCATGCAAGTTCAGGCATGGAATTGATTTGAAACATCTTTAATATGTTTAGGGGTATCATACTATAAAGGAAGATAACACTTGATGGAATAAATTAAAAATTATGACCCCCTTTTAACTTAGAATTTTGGTTAAATTTTTGCATTCAAGCTACTATCTAGCTTATATCTCAGAAATTACTTGTGGAATTGACTAGAAAGTTAAGGAGTGTCTTCAAGGGCATCAGAAAACAGGAGGATAACTTTTGGACTGATGCAATTATGGCCCTTTTCTAACTTGGATTTTTGGTTTAAGTTTTGCATGCACAGTGTTATTGTGCTTATGTCTCATTAACTAGGCATGGGATTGATTTTAGACATCATAAATATATTAAGGGGTATCAGACTATCAAGGTATATCCTTTTTGACTATTATTATGTACAGGGAATGTGAAGGGCAAGAATTTAAATAGATTTCATTTGATTTACCAACAAGCATTTTGAAGAGTCGAGCGTGCTGTCCTCAGACAGCTCTTGTTCTGTTTTACAATCCCGTAATTCTAGAGATGGGTTACCATGATTGTGTCTGTAGATATGTATTCATAGAGGGAAAACTACAGAAGCACCAATGGGACATGGTGTTTTTCTTAGTTATTATCTCATGGCCATGAGATAGTAACTAAGAAAAAAATCAAAAAACAAATATCGCTATCTTGTGGCCATGAGATATAACTAAGAAAAAAACAAAAAACAGTTCTTGCTTTTGGCCACGAGTTAGTAATTAAGAAAAACAACAACAAACAGTTCGCGCTTTTGGCCACGAGTTAGTAACTAAGAAAAAAACAACAAACAGCACTTGCTACATGTAACTCATGGCCACGAGTAAATAAGAGTATCGAGGCAATCTAACGATTTGATTGGTCAGCTAACTCGTGGCCACGAGATAGCTAAGTAGTGGACACAAGTTAGCTAGCCAATCAAATCGTTCGATTATCTCATGGCCAAGAGATAGCGATGTTTTTTATTTTTTTCTTAGTTACTAACTTGTGGCCACAAGTTAGCAAGATTTGTTTTTCATTTTTTTCTTAGTTACTATCTTGTGGCCACGAGATAATAACTAAGAAAATCACCTTGTCCCCTCGGTGCTTCCGTAGAAAACACCCAGGTAGTTTTTAGATCAAATTCTTAGTCAATGGCCATCAGTGAGTGAGCTGCATTAAATCCTGCTGTTACCCTCTGTTAGAGGCTTCTGTTTAGACTAGGACACTTTCACAAACAATATAGTGTAAACTAATGTCAATTACTGATCACATGATATTCCTGTGTAGCTATTGGATAATCATAAAGTTAAATTTGAATACATGTGTAAAGTTCTGGATGACTGGGCAATGAGAGGAAGCTGTGGTCTACCAGTGTTTGGTGTCAGTATACAGCTTAAGAAACAAATGTAGTTTTGTGCTGATCATTTTGTGACGCTTTGAATTGTGTGTTGCAGATATTTTTTGTTAGTGACAGAGATGGTATCTTGTATGCATATGTAAAGTAGTGTACATTTTACACTTAATGGAGTTAAAAATAGGCTGCTTTTTTGATTGTACAGATTGAGGTTTTGAAAGAATAGAAGATCTTGATTTTGATACAAAACTTTTTTCTTTGTCATCAGTAAGTGAAGCATCAGTTATATATGTTTACTACTTCTCATGCTTAGCAAGACAGTAAGATATACATGCGCCAACTAGTTGAGACCAACATCTATAAATCAATACACCTGAATTGACATGATACAACATAACTGCTCAAAATGAATGTCTGTGAGAACAAGAGAACCACCTGGTTTTAGAAATATTCTGTATTAAAAGCATAAGAGTCATCCTTGAGTGTTCTTAAATAGAGCTGGTATTCTAGCCGACATGATTATAGTGAAAGTAAGGGGATGTCATGTTAATGATGCAATCATTAAAGAGTCATCAAATGCATCATAACTAAGATGAAATATGGCAGTTTTATTGAAGTCAGACTTTGCTGATTGCTGAAAATGACAGGTAGTTTTTGTCTAATTTTTTTGTTTCTTTTCCTGAATTCTGTGCACTTGTGTCATTATGCTTTTTGTTAGTAAATTAAATGTTTTAGTGAATTGATTTCGCAAGTAAATTAATTTCTTTTCAGTGCAAAGTACAGGTGCAGAAATAAAACTAGATTGAAAATTGTCATTTAGAGATATGGTGTTATTCAAGATTCTCACATTATGATTTTTGTTCATCAGAATTGCTGTGTGTGGAATAGCTTCAAACTTCTTTACTGTACATTAAATTTTGTGGGGTTTGATTGGGTTTCCTGCAATGAAGAAGTAAATGATGTTATGGCAAGGTAATTTTAATTAGTATTAGATTGGAAATCATTTTCATGGTGAAAAATATTATTAAGTCTACCAAACGAAGTTTGTAGACATTAATTTTACTCTGTTTCTTCTTATTATTATAATTATTATTCTTTCTCGTGCCAACAACTTTGTACAGGCCTTATCTTGGATGCCACTTGACCTATCTTTACAAAACCTCACGCACTTATATAGTCTTCAATGAGTAGTGGTGCCTCCCTGACTTTTAGCTCACCTGTCACAAAGTGCCAAGGTGAGCTTTGCCGTGAGTCATCAGTTGTCAACAGTTTTGGCTAATTAGGAAAGGAGTTACGGCCTTTTAATTATTAAAATGCCAGTTTTTACTTTGTTCTCCATTTCATAAACGCCATAATAATTCAGCCAAGTTTGTCTCAAAATTTGACTGCAGGTTGTATTTAGTTTGTAGAATTTAAATAATCTCATGGATTATGTATTCAGTATAACTATGCTATAATACAGTAATTTGTACAGGCAATGATGACAATATTTCTCAGGTGAGCGCCTTCAGAGCCATCTTGGGCTCATGTTTTAGGCTATGAATTATCCTGTTAGGATTAATAATTTGATTATATATAAACAACCTTTGACATGCCAGGAGTGATTTTGGCATGCAAAATGTGTATCAACGTGAAGGCTTTAGCCAAGATGTTCATATTGGTTTAAAGAGATAAAAGCCAAGCTCTGCATTTTAGCTTATATCTTACTATGATATGTATCATATACCTTCCACTTGATTGTAAACAAAATAATGAGAGAGAGAAAAAAAAAAAAGCCTATAAGCCCCAATATCATAATTGCCATGATGCCATTGCGTCACTGAAATTATTTTAGTCATTTAAAGTTCTATCTCCTATAAATTGTGAATAATTAATCTAAATATGGTTGGATCATGAAAGTTATCATAGACAGTGTCTTGTAGCTTTTGCCTGAAACATTTGGCTCAATGCTGCACTGCTATGCCAATAACCAGAAATCAAGGTAAACTCAAAGTGTTGAATCTTTTTAAGGAGTGAGTTTGCAAATATTGTGCCTTCAATTCCTTCCATGTAATAGCTTTTCAAGGATTTCACTGAAACAATCTGTTTGAAGTGTGAACACCAATGTATGCCAATAAATGAAGTATGTTTTTCTATTAGTTATGTTAGTCATTGCAGAGATTCTGGCATTTGAACTTAGACAATATTGCCATAAAGGCATTGTGAGTATAATTATTATACTATTGAGGTCACTGCCAAGTTATTGGCCCTTTTATTCAGATATCTCCAGTCTGCTTATATACTGAACTTTGAACCTTATCCAAGGTTCTCATTCAATATGATGGTAAAAAGACATGGTTCTCACACAATACGATGGTAAAGACATGCCTGAAATTTGTCCAAAGTTCTCACACAATATGATAGTAAAAAGATATACCTGAGCTTTGTCCATGGTTCTCATACAATATGATGGTAAACAAGACATGCCTGAACCTTGTCCAAAGTTCTCACACAATATGATGGTAAAAAGACAAGGTTCTCACACAATATGATGGTAAAAAGACATACCTGAACCTTACCCAAGATTCTCACACAATATGATGGTAAAAAGACATACCTGAACCTTGTCCAAGGTTCTCACACAATATGATGGTAAAAGATACTGAACCTTCCAAGGTTCTCACAAATATGATGTAAAAAGACATGCCTGACCCTTATCAAATGTTCTCACACAATATGATGGTAAAAAAGAATGCCTGAACCTTATCAAATGTCTCACACAAATATGATAGTTAAAAAAATACCTGAACTTGTCCATGTTCTCACACAATTTGATGGTAAAAGACATATCCGAACCTTATCAAGGTTCTCACACAATATGATGGAAAAGACACCTGAACCTTGTCAAGGTTCAACACAATATGATGGTAAAAAGACATGCCTGAACCTTATCAATGTTCTCACACAAATGATGTAAAAGACATGCTGAACCTTATCAAATGTTCTCACACAATATGATAGTAAAAATACATACCTGAACTTGTCAAGATCACACAATACGATGGAAAAAGAATCTGAACCTTATCAAAATGTTCTCACACATATGTGGTAAAAAGACAGGTCTCACACATTTGATGTAAAAAGACAATGCCTGAACATTATCAAATGTTACACTAAATATGATGGTAAAAGACAAGGTTCTCACAAATTGATGGTAAAAAGACTTTCTGAACCTTATCAATGTCTCAACAATATGATAGTAAAAATACATACCTGAACCTTGTCCAAGGTTCTCACACAATACGATGGTAAAAAGACATGCCTGAACCTTATCAAATGTTCTCACACAATATGATGGTAAAAAGACAAGGTTCTCACACAATTTGATGGTAAAAAGACATGCCTGAACCTTATCAAATGTTCTCACACAATATGATGGTAAAAAGACAAGGTTCTCACACAATAAGATGGTAAAAAGACATGCCTGAACCTTATCAAATGTTCTCACACAATATGATGGTAAAAAGACATGCCTGAACCTTATCAAATGTTCTCACACAATATGATAGTAAAAATACATACCTGAACCTTGTCCATGGTTCTCACACAATTTGATGGTAAAAAGACATGCCTGAACCTTGTCCAAGGTTCTCACACAATATGATGGTAAACAAGACATGGTTCTCACACAATAAGATGGTAAAAAGACATACCTGAACCTTATCCAAGGTTCTCACACAATTTGATGGTAAAAAGACATGCCTGAACCTTATCAAATGTTCTCACACAATATGATAGTAAAAAGACATACCTGAACCTTGTCCAAGGTTCTCACACAATATGATGGTAAAAAGACATACCTGAACCTTGTCCAAGGTTCTCACACAATATGATGGTAAAAAGACATACCTGAACCTTATCCAAGGTTCTCACACAATTTGATGGTAAAAAGACATGTCTAAACCTTGTCAAAGGTTCTCACACAATTTGATGGTAAACAAGACATGCCTGAACCTTATCAAATGTTCTCACACAATATGATGGTAAAAAATACATACCTGAACCTTGTCCAAGGTTCCCTCAATATGATAGTAAAAAGAAGTGACAAAACCTTACAGTGTTAATTGTATCACTTTAGAGCTCATTTGTACACTTTACACTTTTGTTTATATTAAGACTATTAAATAATTAAACTGCTGAGAGTGGCTTTTCTATTCTAAGAGGTTGTAAATATCAATAAGAAAAGCTAGACTTGTCATAAAAGTTTAATATGAAGGCTATACATCATGGAAACCCTCTATCTCCTTGTAACTCTATATGAATTTACAATAGTTTGCTGGTCAGCCCATAATATATTGCTGCTGTATTAATTTCTTTTTATTGCAAAAACATTTGTTATTGACATTTTACTATCATTTAGTGGTAAAGATATCAATTTCATCTTTTTGTTGTAATTCACAGTGACAATAGGATGAATGGTTGACATGGAACCCAGTCTGCCTAGCAACAAGTCTGTTGCCATGAAAACATTAAAGGTTTATTACATTCAGATACGTATTGAAACATAATAATTTTTTTCCACATTTTTTTCTAAAAAATATATGCAGTACTATACATATATCTAAAGTTGATTACCTTTTTGAGTCCTTTTTTTTTTATTAAAGAAAGTGTTTCATATCTGATGCTGGTTGTTTATCAGCCATTAAATATAAGAAAATGAGATTCCTTAAATGGATTGAATCTTTTTGTACGCCTGTCGAAGACGGGATGTATTATGGATTCACCTGCGGTGTCCAGTGATGTTTTCCACTCTCTTACTCAAACAAACATGAAACAATCTTTACCATACTTGGTCACAATCTATATGGGCACACTATCTTGATTCAACCGTCATATTGTTTGGCCCTTTAATTGATAAAAAAACAGTCAAATCAACTCTGTCCACTCTCTAACTCAAACAAACGTGAACTGATCTTTACCATACTTAGTCACAATGTAAATGGGCACAATATCTCGGTTCCTTTCGATAACCAGCCAGATTGTCCTAGGCACTCTGGAGTTATTGCCCTTTAATTAATATAAATTGCTAAATGAACAGTGTCCGCTCTCTTATTCTTACAAACATGAACTGATCTTCTCCAAACTTTGTCACAATTTGAATGGGCACAATATCATAACCAGGTTTAGTAACCATCCAAAATTTATTAAACACTCTAGAGTTATGGCTCTTGAATTGATGAAAATTCTAAAATTAACAGTGTTTGCTCTCTAACACTGACAAATGTGAACTGATCTTTACTGAATTTTGTCACAATATGTATTAGCACAGTATCTTAATCGAGTTTGAATACCAGTCAGTATATCCCACCTTAGAGTTATTACCCTTGAATTGATCAAATGGCAGGACGGGTGTATTTTGCGATAGCCAGCGCTCTTTTTTATAATTATTATTATCTGGGGGCTTTATTGGAGTTACATCCGTTGGTCGGTCTGTAAGTTGGTCTGTCCATCAGTAGACGAGATTTGTCCGCTATTTCTCAGCCACTATTGGCTAGATTTTGATATAACCTACTAGCATTTATAAGTACCAATACTAATTGCACATATCCTTAGCATGTCATGATCAGCTTTATTTTATTCAAGTTATTGCTCTTTTTAGCTCACCTGAGCACATGTGCTCATGAAAAGCTATTAGAATTCATGAATGTCCCTCCATCTGTCCATCATGCACTCAAGTATCTTTATTTACTATAAGCAATCATCTTCAAACTTGATGACAATGTTTTAAGCCATAATCTCTCTGTCAAGTTCGATTATGGCTGATATCTGCCAATTAGGTCAGGAGTAATGGCCCTTTTAATATAAAAAATTGCCAGGTTTTACTTTGTTTGCACTCTTGCATCTTCAGTCTTAAGCATTCATCTTCAAACTTTATGACAAATTTTACAAATTCAAGATAATGACAGCAATATACATAAATGTGTATCAAACTATGTGAGAGAACATCCTTTGTAACAAACAAAACTGTAGATTAAATAACATGCTAACTTGCAAAACAAAGGAATTTGAAAGGATTTATACCCAAAGGAATTCAACTACCGAAAAGGAATAGCAATGCAAAAAATGGATGAAGTCTGTGTTTTTACTGTAAGTCATCAGGTTTTGAATCTAAATCTCACATTCAAGTTCAATTATGGTTGATATTGGCCAAATGTCCCTTTAATAATAATAATAATAATAATAATATAAAGCCACATTTCACTGTTGATACTCTAGAATTTTCATTTTTTAAGCAATCGTTTTTGAAGTTGACAATATTTATAGCTATAAACTATGAAATGATCTTATTGATTATTTATTCAGTAAAACTATGCTATGATATAGTAAATTGTACAGGCAATGAAGGCAGTTTTTCTCAGGTGAGCATCTTCAGGGCCATCTTGGCCCTCTTGTTTATATTTATTATTGTTGGTCTGTATTCTATATATAAGTGTATCAGAGCATACCTGGTATTTGTGTGTTTTTATTAGCTCACCTGAGCACGAAGTGCTCAAGGTGAGCTATTGTGATCACCTTTTGTCCGTCGTCCGTCGTCCGTGCGTGCGTCCGTCGTCAACAATTTGCTTTAAACAACATCTCCTCCTGAACCGCTGAAGGGATTTTGACCAAACTTCACAGGAATCATCCTTATGATGCCCTCTATCAAAGTTGTACAAATTATTCAGATTGGTTGAAAAAGTAGGTCACAGGAGCTAAAAATAGATTTTAAAAACTCAAACTTTGAAAATCTTCTTCTGCAAAACTGCAAGGCCTAGAGCTTAGATATTTGGTATGTAGCATCATCTTATGGGCCATTACCAAGATTGTACAAATCAAAGCCCTATGGTGATAAATGCTCCCGCACCAGGGGTCACTTGTTTTACATAGAGTTATATAGGAAAATCTTTAAAAATCTTCTTCTATAAATCCATAAGGCCTAGAGCTTAGATATTTGGTATGTATCATCATCTAATGGTTCATTACCAAGATTGTTCAAAGCATAGCCCTATGGTGATAAATGCCCCCGCACCAGGGGTCACTTGTTTTACATAGAGTTATATAGGAAAATCTTTAAAAAATCTTCTTCTATAAATCCATAAGGCCTAGAGCTTAGATATTTGGTATGTATCATCATCTAATGGTTCATTACCAAGATTGTTCAAACATAGCCCTATGGTGATAAATGCCCCGCACCAGGGGTCACTTGTTTTACATAGAGTTGTATAGGAAAATCTTAAAAATATTTTCTTCTGTAAATCCATAAGGCCTAGAGCTTAGATATTTGGTATGTAGCATCATCTAATGGTTCATTACCAAGATTGTTCAAATCATAGCCCTATGGTGATAAATGCCCCCGCACCAGGGGTCACTTGTTTTATATAGAGTTATATAGGAAAATCTTAAAAAATCTTCTTCTGTAAATCCATAAGGCCCAGAGCTTAGATATTTGGTATGTAGCATCATCTAATGGTTCATTACCAAGATTGTTCAAAGCATAGCCCTATGGGGATAAATGCCCCCGCACCAGGGGTCACTTGTTGTACATAGATTTAAATAGGAAAATCATTAAAAATCTTCTTCTATAAATCCAGAAGGCCTAGAGCTTAGATTTTTGGTATGTAGCATCATATAATGGTTCATTACCTCAGTTGTTCAAATCATAGCCTTACAGTGATAAATGACCCTGCACCAGTGGTCACTTGTTTCACATAGAGTTACATAGGAAAAGACCTTATAGAGCTTAATCTATAGATTTGATGTGAAATATTGTTTAGTGGTCCGTACCCACATAATTCATATAGACCAATCATAAAAAAAATATTTTGCAATATTACTAGTTTGAGAGATTATGACTAGATAATGGTTAAAATTTGGCCCTTGATTGAATCACTTTTTACTTTAAATTACATACTTGATATATGTTTTATATTAAAATCAGTATCTATGATTAAATAAAATGATAAAAAGACTAAGAGAATATATTGTGTCAATTGTATATTAAATAAAAGTTTTCTTTAAGAAAGATATGAAAGTACAGATAATCGTATTGTTGGTAAAAACACATTCGGTTGTTTTAGGTTATAATATTATTAACCAATGAAAAATTAGGAAACTATTCAGCCCTCCATTTCCGGTTTCAGTTTGGTAGGTATACGATTCTCTTCAGAAATTTCAACGAATTATCGAAGATCATTAATCTAATAGACCTAAAAAGCGATTGAAAAGTAGGTCAGTAGGTCAAATCTTAGAAAAATCTTGTTTACACATTAGAGGCTACAATTTAATGTTTGTCAAAAGGGGTTGGATCCAAAAGTAGGTAGGGAAAAGAAAAACCTTGTTTACACACTGGAGGTCACAATTTTGATTCAATCTTCCTCAAACTTGGTCAGCACAAATGTCCTCAGGTGAGCGTCTTTAGGGCCATCTTGGCCCTATTGTTTATTTTTTTTCTTTCAACTTTGTCAAGACTGTCTCTGACATGGTTACAGTAACTGTGACAAAGCTGTATCTGGGGGTGTTCATCATCTCTGAAGATAGTTTTTGTTTTGCTTAATCTCCATAAATATACAAAAATGATAATCATGCTTAATATACAAGTAGATGGGTAATTGTGAAGTGATAGATGTTTATTGACATTTTTTCCCTTTCTTTTTCTTAATTTTCTTCTAATGTCACCTTATATGTATTGTTACTTGTAGATATAAAAATATCCTGAAATAATGTGTATACTAGGTTTATGATTCAAAAGAAAAATATTCTCAAAAGGGAGACAACTGAGTGCTAAACAGCCATACAATACTGCAGGCACTTATGACTGTAATTGCGACCAGTGCAGACCAATATCAGCCTGCACATCCCTTCAGTATGATTATGGTCTGCACTGTTCACTAGTCAATAAATTTTCAGCAAGCATCCCCTTAAACAACTAATGGCACAGTCCAAAAATGAAGAAACTCCCTATACAAAAGTAACAGCAGCTATGATGATTTTCTATCACTTATACAACTTTTTCCTGTTAGTTTCATTCAGTTGCTTGCCAAATTTTGTGATGGATTTTTTACACAATTTTATCTTGCAACACTCAATTTTCTGCTTCAGGATATATTCAGCGTGTATATCTTATCTAAATAATTTGTAAAGGAGCAGATGTTGGGGTGGATTGATAAGATGCATTTGGCGGTGCCATCAGTATGTCAGGAATTGGATGAAGACTCTTTAGTCTTCCATTTTACAAGTATTCAGTTGTAGAACATGTTTGTGGTATTTAATTATAGGCTTCATTTTATCGTTTTTTCTTCCTATGTGAAATCTTATTGATATTTGCAGATAAAGTGGTGTTTTAAACATACTAAGGTAGTTCTAGGACTGGTTGACCCCAGACTTGTGGTATCATGCCACTTGTGTATGGTAGTACCACATCAGTCTCAAAGAGGCCAAAGCCCCCAAATGATTGAAATACTGTGAAATGTATAACACTTCATACAGTGTCAATCTTATTGATATAATATTGGTGATTATGATATTAATAAAAACAGACATAATATTAATATTTATTGTAGTTAATATTTATTGTAGTTAATAATGATATAGTGAGAAATAATAAACTATTCTCAGGATGATTACACAGATAATGGTTTAAAAAAAAAAAAAAAAAAAAAAAAAAAAACCAATCATGTTAATATTATTAAGTAATAATATATATAAAAAAAGATTAATGTTGATAACACTTGCCACTGAGCCATGTGTATTAACTTTATTTGTTAATAATTATCCAAGAATAGTAACTCTGGATGTCAAGAATCTAAATAGCAGTATGACTTACTGCCCTTGGTTAGAAGTGGAGAGACCTAATATCAAATTTCCTAGACATGCACAAATATTAAAATTTTGTAGTGTTGACAAAATATTGGCATAATGTACAATTACTGGAGAATGGTACAAAAGTATATTTGATTTTCTCATTTTAAGATCACATCTCAGTCTGGGAGTCATGTTGACGTTTTTAGGGTTTAGTTTGCATCCGCCTGTTTTAGTTGATTTCTTGTGGTTCACGATCAGTTTCAGATTAAAATGATATATTGCTGTGATATATTGCTGTGATATATTGCTGCAATTTCTCATGCAGTATTATATAAAAACTTACTGCTGCCTTGTACGTGTTGATAGATATGGGGCTGGTTGATGTAAATACAGTTTATTTGACAGCTGAATTTTAATGATTAAAGGCATTATTTTTGAGGAGGAAGACAGACTCTTCTGTAAGGAGATTGGAATTTCTGATGTCAGTATGTTACTCATCATGGTGTCTCAACAACCCAGTTTCCTTGGTAAAACTGTGACTATCAATCTTATTGAGGCAAATGGATGGCAATTGGATATATCAACATACAGTGCTGTTCTGTTATATAATGCTCTGTTATAAAGAAATTCCAATACAGCAAAAGTGTGAAGTTTGACCCAAAACTTTATTTTGTGATTTGTTTAGTTGATGTAAGATGCGTTTTCACATACTTATAATGTAGTTGAATACATTGCAGCATCTTATCTTAGTTTTCAACTTTTTACTGTTGATCCTTCTGGACAGATTCTTGGTTGGACCAGTACTTTGTTGTACATAGGAGGACTATAAGATATTATTGCTCCTAATGGGGTCAAACCCACAACCTTCAGATCCACTGTCAAGAACTTTACCACTTGATCATGTAACCTGTCTGATATTGAACCCCTAGTATGGTGTTTTAGTGGAGTGCATTTTTACCATTTTTAGCTCGTCAGAGCACAATGTGCTCAAGGTGAGCTATTGTGATCACCCTGCATGTGTCATGAACAGTTTGCTTTAAGCGACATTTCCTCTGAAACCACATGGTAGAAATTGAAGAAACTTGGCATTAATGATCCTTGGATGGTCCTTCACATGAGTTGCTATAATAAACTTGCCCTGCAGAACTCTGGTTGCCATGGCAACCAACAGAATTTTACTCAAAAAAACTTTTAAAAAATCTTCTCCTCCGAAATGAATGGTCAAAATTTAATATCCTTTGGCACATATGGTCACCTTATAACTCTGTACCATACTTGCTAATATAAAGATGATCCCTTGAAAAATGCGGCCCATAGGGAAAAAAAATTCAAAATTCCTTTTCTGTGAAGCCAATGGCCAGAATATAATTTCATTAAGCACAAAATTAATGGTCACCGTATAACTGTCTACAATAATTTGCTAAAATAAAGTTGATCCCTTGAAAAATGAAACTGCTCAACCCCTTAGCGGTCTCATTTTTTAAAGGATCAACTTTATTTTAGCAATTATGGTAGACAGTTATGCAGTGACCATTTGTGCTTAATGACACAAGATATTTTTTGACTATTGTCAGTTAGTTTTCTTATATACTCTATATAAAAATTCTTCTTCTATGAAAATAATGGTTAGAATTTAATATTTTTGATACATAATTATGGTCACCTCCTTGCTGTCTTCCATAATTGCTTAGATAAAGTTGATCTCTTGAAAAATGAGGCCCCTAAGGGGTTGGGTAGTTTCCTTATATAGCTCTATATAGAAAATTTCAAAACTGTTCTTCTGTGAAGCCAAGGGATAGAATTTAATTGACAAATGGTCACCTCATACTGTCTACCTTATTCCTGAAAAAAAGTTGATCCCATGAAAAACATGGCCTCCAGATGATGCTGATTGCTGCGGGAAGTAGTAATATAAAATGATTTGAATGGCTTTAAATTAGCTTAATATGTACCATGGTGAGTGATCTAGGGCCATCATGGTGCTCTTGTTACTTGTAGAATTATGATATAGTGATTGAACTATATGGTTGGCAGTTGGAGGTGAATGAAATCTCTGCCAAAATGGCACCTCTGAGCAATGCCTCCCTCTGGACAGCAACACCTCTCAGCAGCAACACCTCTGATCAGAAACACCTCTCAGCAGCAACACCTCTGATCAGCAACACCTCTCAGCAGCAGCACCTCTGATCAGCAACACCTCTCAGCAGCAACACCTCTCAGCAGCAACAACTCTGGATCAACAACACCTCTCAGCAGCAACACCTCTGATCAGCAACACCTCTCAGCAGCAACACCCCCTGGCAGCAACACTTTGACCCAGGTAGATGTTACTGCTGAGAGGTTTCTCTGTACTACCTGAAATGGGTGGTATTATTGAGCAAGCTAGGGTATGGAATACATTGGTTTCCTGGAGCTTGAAAGTCTTGGATTCGTTTGTTAGAAATCTGTTGTTCTGTTTACAAGATTCATCACTGAGTTACAAAAAAGCAATACTGATTGATTCTCTTCTTCAAAGACAGAAAATATGAGTCTCCTGTAAATGAGAGAAAATTAGTTGCTGCTTTTTTATGGAAATGTTTTTCAAATAATATCTTGAGGACTGAATTTAAAGAAATAGCACACCAAACTTAAATTCATTAGTTTGCCAGCTTTGATCCAATCATTGGAAGGAAGATAACTCTCAATCCTTTACTATCCACTTCATCATGCATGGTTATTCCCCTTTATCTTATATGTTCAAAATTCACCCTGAAACCTTGTAATTTTAATCTTTATTTTATGACAGAATTCAACTCGGTCAGGAGGTTAAGAAAGCATGTAAATGGGTCTACAATTTATAGAATAAGTGAAATTTATCATTCAATTAATAAGAAAAAAAATCTTTTTTTTTTTCGCTATACCCCACATTAGATATACCAGCAACACATTTTTCTTGTGAAAGTTGACAATATTCTTGGTTGATTCAAAATTTGGCTATATGGGAGAGGGGAATGTGAATTTCATTTTTTTTCTTCTGAAAATGTGATTTTTTAGCAATTAAAGAGGTCTGTAAGATGAAGTTTTAAAAACAATAGTCCTTAATTCATTTGATGGAAGAAAAAAAAAAGCTCATTTTCATACTGACTGGATGCCATAAAATGGCGGTGGGCATATAGTGTTACACCTGTCCGTGTGTGTGTGTGTGTGTAAGTGCAAGGACTTGTGTCCCAGCTGTAACTTTGTTATATATTGTCGCTTTTTAAAATAACTTGGCACAAGTGATCCTTAGGACAACACGATGTGTCATGAACAAGAACCAGGTTGCTAGCTTGAAGGTCAAGGTCACAGCACTTGGTTGACCTTAAAATTGTGTTCCAGCTTTAACTTTGTTGTGACTGGTTGTGTTTTGAAATAACTTGGCACAAGTGATCCTGAGGACAAGAGAATGTGTCGCAAACAAGAACAAGGTCCCTAGCTTGAAGGTGAAGGTCACAGCACTTGGTTGACCTTAAAATCGTGTTCTGGCTTTACTTTTGTTGTGAATGGTTGTGTTTTGAAATAACTTGGCTCAAACAAGAACCAAGTTGTTAGCTTTAAGGTCAAGGTCAAAGTAGTTGAGTAAGAAATTTGTGAAAGCAGTGACCTTGAGCAGTGGTCCAGTGGTAGGACACGCGCTTCGGGATCGAGGGGTCCCGGGTTCGAGTCCTGCCAAGGACACTGCCAATTTCCTTGAACAAGAAATTTATCCCGCATTGTTTCACTTCACCCAGGTGTAAATGGGTACCTGAGAGGGCGGTATAATTCCGTGGCGCCATGGTGTGGGCTGCCATAAGCGGAGTGAAAGACTCCCCAGGGAGATCGATAGATAGATACAAGTAGCCCGATGACCAGGGGTAAAAGCTGTAAAGTCGGTGAACGTGCCCAAGGCATGAAACTTAGACTGTAAAATGCATTTACTTTACTTTTACTTTACTTTTTACCTTGTTTAGGCTGTATCTTTATTATGTATAGTCATGTTTTGAAATAACTTGACACAAGAGATCCTTAGGATAAAACGGCGTGTTGTAAAACAAGTACCAGAATGCTAGCTTAAAGGTTAAAGTCACATCATTTGGTTTAGGTCAGGGTCACAGCACTTATTTGATCTTAAAATCATCCTTTATATTTCCAATTTTTCATCATATTCACTGGCAAAAATAGCATTTTAATAAACAAAATGGCGGGGACATGCGTGTCCTATGGACACATTTCTAGTAAGTATTGATAAAGTATAAAATAAGTCTTTCTACAACAACATATTACAACTAAGTGTAATATTACAACTGATGTGACTTGGTCAGCTGGTAGAGACTGGGCATCTATGGCCAGGTGGTTACAGTTGTCTGACTCTCAAATACTCCCAACCTCTCTGGGTTGAAATCACTTACGATTTAGCATTCCAGCTGGCTGAGCCTACCAAAATGTATTTGGTTCTGGAACTCCAGGTTATCATCAGTGGGGACTGAAATACTGTCACATTCAACACCCAAAACAACAAGCAGACTGATCTTATTTATATAGTGTATAGGTCATATAATGAAGTAATATAATGTGTGATATAGTGAAGTAGTGGATAGGCATATATCATTTACAGGTTTTGACCTGCAGCTTTGGAAGTGTCTGCTTATTATCTTATTTCCAACATGTATATTGAGAGATGTTAACTTTCTACAACTCCCATAGAATTACACAAAAATTGAACAAATAAGGATGGAATAATTCTCTTAAGATAGCCTGTAAGATAAAATAAGGGGCAATAACCTTATGGTCAAGGATCATGTCGGGAGAAATCTTGATTTTTTTCGAAAGTGCAGTTATTTTTTTGTGCTAATGAACATTTAGATTCCCAGAATTAATTGGAATTTATATATGAGAATTGACACTTGAGCTTCAAAAGAGAAAAACATCAGAAACATTATTTTTAAAGGCATTGACATTCACAAAAAGTATGAGTTTAATGGAAATAAGTGAGACAAAAAAAAATGCTACATATAATACTCACATAAAGATAAGAAAAATGCTGATGGAGAGAAGTAAATGCTGGATAAACTTAAAAACAGCTTTTTAGAAAAAAAAGTTTTTTTTCTACTCTCCCTTGTTAATGTTGGTGAAGTTTTTGTTTCCCGACAAATAATTTCAGCATTGTATGTGGCATGGGAAAACTCTGTTGTCATTCACCCCACTTGGGTGAAATTGGTTAAATATAAATTATGGTATCCTCAAAGCATATATGCTTGTGGTACCATGTGATATGCTCCAGCAACATGGCGTCTTCAACAGTTCTAGGTAGGAATATGATCAATCAAGTGATGGAAAATGAAAGTAGGAAATTTAAATATATTTTTTACAATTCTATTTATAGGTTCAATACCATTTGTAACACTATTGCATGTGTTGGAGAAACCAGCCAATTTTTACAATCACAGATGTTTAAATTGGGTGACCATGCATCTTTAGATGGGTATTGATGGAGTAGTACAGAGATAAATATCAGAATTCTTACTCGGTGACCATCAGTTTCTGTGAACAAGCTGTTTTAAAATGAAGAACTTTTGTAGAATAATGATCCCTTTTAATGAGGTGGGGCTAGTCATACATGGTTATCACCTGTCAGAAAGTAAGATCCTGAATCTGGCTGTTGATGTTGATATTACAATTTGGTTACTCTACAATTCTTTTTTCTTTCAGTATAATAATGCAAGTAAAGATACAACAGAAGAAGAATAAACATTTAGAGAAAAACAGGTCAAACAAAGAATACAAAGTCATAAAATATTCTGATGTTTGACCATTCTGAATGCTGAGGGTTTCCTCTACTTTATTTCATGTTTACTTTGATAAACAGTTTTGACAATTGACATGAAATGGACTTAGTGAGTTTGGCCACTGGTCAGTCCCCTAGACTGGCCACACTAGTCAGACAGTAGTCTCTGTAGACTCACTTCAAAACTAAGGATATTTGGGAATTTCCCAGCTACTCAGGGAGTACAAACAAACTTTTACAGTTACAACTTCATGGTGTTGCACTTATTCTATTGTGAACAGTAGTACACTGTGAAGCAGTTTGTTTGAACCCCCAGATTAGATGGAAAAAAAACCCACATTTGCCGAGTTTGGGATAACATCTATTAGGCCACATTTGAATATGTTGTGTATTTCTGCTTGTGATTGGATAGATTAAGACAGACGTCATCTTGGTTGGAAATAAATCCAGCCACTTTCCATATAAGACCAGGTCAGTACTCCAGGGTTACAGACGGGGGAATATATTACTGGAGCAAATCCCCTCAGAAGACGTTAATGCTCCATGATCAGTCTCTGAATGGACAACGAGGTATATGCTTGTCAACAACAAAACCAGCCATGTGGACTTCATAATTGTTTTATGGGGGTTGATATGTTGACTCTTCTTTAATTGGGCCATTTCACAAAGTACGATTAAGAAAAATTGCACGCGAGCACATGCAACTATGGTCAGAGCTCTGTTTTCTCAAAGTTGGGGGCTAAATCCGTGCATCTACCCCACTATTTTCTGTGCAAGCTCTATGTTCGATGTTTTCTCATATGACCTTCAATGTGTACGCTCTGTGTCCTATATGCTCCATAGACGATGTACATACGATTTACCTGCATCTATAAAGCCATTCGATTTGACGAGATTTTAACCAACCAAGACTCGTTCTGTTGGACATAGCATTAATCTCTCAGTGATCTATCTGTGCAAGCGCGCGACCTCGCCCAAAGAAAACTCAATCTTGGCTGACAAAGACTTAATCTCAGATAATCTAGCTACATACAAGTTGCAGGATACCTTTAATCAATACAATTTAAATGCAATCTAAATGTTCTATCCTGCTCTGCATGCTCAATTTTCAATCCTTTTTCGACTGAGCTATGCACAAATTGGTCAAGGTCACCCAGATTTTTGAACGATCCACTGTGAGCATAAAAGAATCTTCACAATCAGTGGCCAACCATCAGTTTTTGACCCGCTTCCGAAGGGACAACATGGACCCGATCGCTCTACATAATGCTATGATACTACAGCACCATGCCCTGAAACTGCAGCAAGACTCCCTTGTTATGCTAAACATGCTAAAGATGTGGAGAAAGAAGTATACTAAGAAGAAATATTGGGTTTAAAAGCCAGAGGGAACATTATGGTTAGACACCCTTATGAAGGAACTGAGGCAAGGAGATGAAGCTACCAAATTGACCAATCTCCGTATTCCCCTAAATATGTTAAACGAATGGTTGGCCAGTGTGGGCTCCAGAATTATGAAGATAGACACTAGTTATAGGTCAATCTTTATTGGTTGAAACTGAAGCACATATATGTTGCACATAAATCTTCTTATCTTAATCCAGTCATGGCCATATGAAGAATATGGAGTTTTACGGGTTTTGGGAAGGTCTGGGACAGGTCGCACGGAGTAAGAGTAGATTGCAAAAGAGTGAAACTACATTGCATAGATCGAGTGAGTGTCGAGGATGGGTTGGGCAGCACCACCATGCGTGCAATCAGTTCTCGCTTGAGAAGACTAAGCCTTGTTCATCCTTGTTCTAGCCTCAATTGTCCCTTGACCAATGCGTCCTTTCTTTGACCTTGTTGCCCTTTTGATGATCTCTGTGCAACTTTTAGGTCGAGGCTTAGTTTTTTGACATATCAAAAAACCGAGCTACGATTTTTTTTCCAAGGAGAATCATGTGCAACCACAGGAGACCAAGGCTTGACCAACCCATGGTCAACCATCAACTACGTGCGACCTGCAGTGACCAAGCTCTACTCTGAGATTGCAGCTAAGTCTTCCAGAAAGATTTTTCGGTGAAATGGCCCTAAAAGGGATATTGGCCTTGTTGAACTTGAATCAAAAAACAAAAAGAAGTGAAAGTGATTTCTTGTAGTCATTTCAAGGTCTAATGCAAAACTGTTCCATCCCCTTCTATTTCTTTATTCTTTTAGAATAGTATTGCAGTCAAAACTCAAAAGTGGGTGTAGAGATGTTAAGGTGGAGCTTGACCTTGAATGCACAAAAGGCATGTGGGTTCACCTCTTACCTACCACAATCTGATTGTACAGACTGGGACTCTAACCATCAGCGATGAGAGTATGTCAGCAACCATGACAACACACACATACCATTCACACGGTTAGATTAGGCGCAGCTACGTATAAGGCGCATCCTAATTTTCAGGGTAACTTATTTGAAAAAAAAATCACCTATAATATCATATGCGGCGAAATCTTGTTTTGAAATTTGTGCTGTCGTACATTTTGACAGACTGAAAGCTATCCGTACGTCACCGGGCTAATCATACGGTGAACCGTTTTATTTACACATGGCATAAGATTACTGTTAGACCGTTATATTAACAAGGGGTAGGATAAAGGTGACACATTTTCATAACATGACATTACTCAACCATGTCCCCGCATTCTAACACTGGGGACCATTGTCACCTGTCAAAATTCTCTCAACTACATGTAGCAAACATTACGTAACAATTGCCACCTGTCAAGTTTCTCCTATACATGATGAGGTCCTGTAAAATAAACTTATTTGTTTATATTGAAAATGGCTTCCATCAAGTTGTTTCAGTTTCTCACATGATCATTTTATCATGAAATATACCAGTAGGATAACTAATAAGAACAAAAGCAATAACCTGGTATTGTTTATCATGGTTTCGTATAGACTTTGTGGCATATTATCATATTCATTGGCTTTCAGTATATCCATTTTCTGAGATCGTATACCGGTAAATTTCACTTCTCGGTGATTGAAAAATGAAACCTGAAAAGCTGTATATCATCATATAAGGCACACCCCCTCTATAAACCTGAATTAACTGGAAAAAAAGTGTGCCTAATCTGCCGGTGTATACGGTACACACACTCACACACATACACTCACACATACATATACTGACATATACATACACTCACACAATCTCACTTGCCTTACCCCAAGTATATGAGGATTGTTAAGCTTGAAATGGATTCTCTCTTACCTTAACAGGTTCACTTCATTCACAGTCACTTGAATATTTACCTGGATTGCCTATCTTAGAGCTATTTTAACAGATGTAGTGCTGTCACATGCTGGTATCACACTGAAGATGAATGGTACCTCTCTCTGTACCATGACCCCAGGCCAACCCCTCCTGGAACTACACTATATTTATGCCAAGCACCAATCACAGGGCCCAGCATCCTCTCTACAACCCTGGTGTACCATCACAGCCAGGGATCCAATCCTCATCCACCTGCTCCCAAGTAGGATGCTCAAACCACTTGATCACATTGACCATAAAACACTGTAACTATTAAAAAAGAAAAATACATGTGCCATACACAGAGTTTCAAATTGAATTAGCTTAACAAGCTTCCAAACATGAGGGAGAAATTCCTATGAGTCCATGTTGCAGAATGATTGTGGCAAATTATTACTTCAGGGTAACAAAAATGAACTTTACAATTATGTTTTAATTGAGTTTGAGGGTGTTGAGAAACCAATTAAGGGAGAAGTCTCAGCTGTTAACAGAGTAAAGATCAATTAACATTCCAATTAAGTGGCCTGCAGTTTGAGGCGATAAATTTCCTTACATTTTATCCTGTGTGTATATAATATTTACAGAACTATGGTTCATTCACCACTATGTGAGAGACTAGGGTAAATGTATTTGACAAATCATTGAGAAAAGCTGAATAAAAATAATGGCTGTGTCTGAGAAAATCTTAAAGCAGTGTTACAAGCTAATTTCTTTAAGAACTATGGCAGAATTTTAGCTTTTCCTAATTTGTGATAACCTTGGAATGAGCAAATGGATGAATAAAATCTGGATTAAAAGAATTCTTCCAATTTATAGAAAATCTGGATGTAGTTTGTCATTAGGGTTTTTGTTTTGTCAATTCAACTGCACTTGAGGCTGTTTCCTTTCTACAAAGTGGTAAGGGAGGAAATTTGAACTACAAAATGTATTATAATTATAACAATTATAGTTTGAACTGTAAAATTTAATGAATGGCACAATATCATAATGCCGTATTTTTATCCAAACTTAGTTACCACTTAATATTGGCTGTACAGTGCAGCTCCATTATAATGCTGCATTTAAAGTTAAAAACCTAGACATCCCACACTGTACAGTGCAGCTCCATTATAATGCTGCATTTAAAGTTAAAAACCTAGACATCCCACACTGTACAGTGCAGCTCCATTATAATGCTGCATTTAAAGTTAAAAACCTAGACATCCCACACTGTACAGTGCAGCTGCATTATAATGCTGTATTTAAAGTTAAAAACCTAGACATCCCACACTGTACAGTGCAGCTCCATTATAATGCTGCATTTAAAGTTAAAAACCTAGACATCCCACACTGTACAGTGCAGCTGCATTATAATGCTGCATTTAAAGTTAAAAACCTAGACATCCCACACTGTACAAGTGCAGCTCCAGTATAATGCTGCATTTAAAGTTAAAAACCTAGACATCCCACACTGTACAGTGCAGCTCCATTATAATGCTGCATTTAAAGTTAAAAACCTAGACATCCCACACTGTACAGTGCAGCTGCATTATAATGCTGCATTTAAAGTTAAAAACCTAGACATCCCACACTGTACAGTGCAGCTCCATTATAATGCTGCATTTAAAGTTAAAAACCTAGACATCCCACACTGTACAGTGCAGCTGCATTATAATGCTGCATTTAAAGTTAAAAACCTAGACATCCCACACTGTACAGTGCAGCTCCATTATAATGCTGCATTTAAAGTTAAAAACCTAGACATCCCACACTGTACAGTGCAGCTGCATTATAATGCTGCATTTAAAGTTAAAAACCTAGACATCCCAGACTGTACAGTGCAGTTCCATTATAATGCTGCATTTAAAGTTAAAAACCTAGACATCCCACACTGTACAGTGCAGCTCCATTATAATGCTGCATTTAAAGTTAAAAACCTAGACATCCCACACTGTACAGTGCAGCTGCATTATAATGCTGCATTTAAAGTTAAAAACCTAGACATCCCACACTGTACAGTGCAGCTGCATTATAATGCTGCATTTAAAGTTAAAAACCTAGACATCCCACACTGTACAGTGCAGCTGCATTATAATGCTGCATTTAAAGTTAAAAACCTAGACATCCCACACTGTACAGTGCAGCTCCATTATAATGCTGTATTTAAGGTTAAAAACCTAGACATCCCACACTGTACAGTGCAGCTCCATATGCATATGGTTTGGCATACTGAACTCAATTCTGTTTAATAATGAATCCTTTTCAATTTGCTATTCAGGTCTAGAAAACAAGACAATAATTCAACAAGAAATCAAAAATACTGTTTTTGGTATTCAGATGACATGTATAATGTGGTATGATTGTTTCCTGGTTATGTCAGGGTAGGATGATTGGGGCTTACCTCAAAGCTGACAGGAATAACAACACAGCAAAACACAAGAATTAAACCAAGTGACATGCCATGTGCCACTACTTCATTGGCTTAATTAGTACTGGGGGAAGGTTGGAACACTGGTTGGAGGCAAATTTGCCTAATGGGATTCGGTAAATTGGATTTTAACTGGGATGGGATGGTTCATTGAAGCTGCAGGAAACCAATAAACTACCTGTTTCATGATGGCAGATTGCTGCTTTTGATATGTTGTTAATGTGGCATGTACATATGTTCAATAAATGAGCGTTTTCTAGACAATCTGTTGAGACCTGACCGAGGAATGACTTGGAATCTGCTTCCTCTTCTTCTTACGTATTTAGAATAGTTTAGCGGTCAGTCCTGGATATCCACTTGTGACAAAGATGTTAATAACGTCATTTGTAATCATGCTTTGAAAACTCAGCTAAGTGAATGCCACTTTACTTTGATGTAGACAAACGATTTTCTTATCATCAAGAAAATGAACATATGTTATCTTTTACAATGGATGATATGATGAATCATTTCATGAATATTTCTCAGTGGAAGAAATGGGTATCATTAATGTGTGGTAAAATGTATGATCTTCTTACAAGTTAAACCCACTCTAGAAGGAATGACTGATATGACCAGTTTAAAACCAGATCAGCCAGCTCAGTCATTTGGAGACCATGTCTACTAGAGAGAGATATATTGCTGCCACACTGCAGCATCATTGTGTAGACACATGGCATGATACCTGGTCACGCTATCCTGACATCGGGCCAACCAGTCCTGGTGTTGCCTGCAATGCTGGCACAAAGTAAATTAAGTACCAAATTTTTGTCTGAGCACTAAGTGATCATTTTGAACTATTACGATTGTTGAATGTCTGATGTCAGCAATGGCCCTTGTATTATAAAAAAAAAGAAGCCAAATCTCACTTGTTTACTCCCCAGTATACACAATGTTAATGACCATAATGTCTCAGCTTGGTTTGATTATGGCTGCTATCAGGCAAATATATCTAGAGTTATGGCCCGTGAAATATCAGAAAATGACACCATTGTTTCACTCTAGAATCTTCTTTTCGCAAGCAATTTTCTTTAAAAGTCTTACTGGTTTTAATAGCTTAACCATGTTGGAGTTTGTTTGATTATGGCTGATTTTGAATTAACAAAAAAAATAGATTACTCATTATTCTGTCCTTTCTTGGATGCACATTTTGATATGAATCAATCTGAAATAAATTAAGCAACAATGTAAAAAAAAGCAACAATATAAATGACATTTTTATCATTGCATCTTTACAAACATAAGTGAGACTCAGATGAGTGATATGTGGTCACCATGGCCCTCTTGTGATGAATTTGGTATGCTGTAGCCAGAGATCAAACCTACAAATTTCTAGATATGGGATGATGCTATTAAACCACTTGGCCACCAGGATCGGTCTGTGTATAAGCCTGTCAAGTTTTTATACTGTTTGCTACTCCTCAATACCTTGAAAATGTAGAGGAGGAAGAGAAACTGTTAAATCCTGATCATAGTGGAAGTGGCTCTCAGTCATCAAATGAAATATGCACAATTGATGCTTTTGTTGTTTTGTTCATGCAATTAAATCATTGAAATGAATGCGTATTTATAAACTTTATCTCAAGTAAATAAAATGTTACATTTTGATAATCTGTGAACAGTGCACTATATTGTAGTGTTGATTAGACAATAAAACAACTTCAACATAGAACACTGGAATAACACAAAACAAGGCTTTGTGCTGTCCCAATTGAGGGCAGTTGTATGAATGAATAAATATGCAAAAAAAACATGGCTCTAAGATCACAAAGTCATTTAGTTCATTAAAGTCAGTCATTTTCTTTTAATAGTTAAGCATGATGATTGCATTCCACCATAAAAAATAAGTACAACAACTTTATGAGTAACAAAACTATAAACATTGTAAATGACTACTGGTGATGTTTCAATTAACATGACGCCAAAACGCCCCGAAATGAATATGCATATCGGTTTAACCAGTGAAAAGCTGTACAATCCTCCGACAAACAAATGCACGTGAATCTTGCTTTCAATAGTTACCTTAGTTCAACAACCTCCGACAAACATTCGGGGCGTGGCTATACCTGTTTTGGCGTCATGTTAATTGTTAGTTGATGCCTAGCTGCTGTATGTTACATGCATGTGATACGAAAGTGTTTATATCAAATGCACTAAATATTTCAACCCTCTTTTATTTATTAGGCAGTGACAGCTTATCCTGCTTTATCCCTGTTTGTTGCTGTTCTAGAGTTTACTGTGGCTGCAACAGTAAATGCAAGTTACCCTGTCTAGACTCCACAACTGATATAAACACTCAGTCCTGAAGTTTAGTTTACTCCTTTTTGACAATATGTCTAATAGATTCTCATGGAACAAATGCTTTAACCCTTTCCCTCATATAGACTCATTTTGACGCACTCAATAGGTACCACATAAAGCCTGATCTGCAGAAAGCCAAACTCAAACCTTACCAATTTAATTGTAAAATCCTCATTACCAGACACTGAGGAGCAGCGAACAGCATAAAACCTGATCAGCCATTACTCGCAGGCAGATCTGGTTTTATGCTGTTCGCATAGGTCTTTTCATGGTATCCTCTATGAGGGACAGGGTTAAGAAGTATTCATAGGTAATAATTTATATCATTAGCCATAAAATATAAGATATTATCATTTCCATGACAATAAAACATTCCTGTTTTAGAAACATAGTTTCATGGACCTTGCCAGTTTTAAAAAATCAAATCAAAGTAATGAAAATAAGGTCACATAGGCTAATTAAGGAAGGTCAGAGACATTGGAGCAATAAATTATAAAAAAGTATAAAAAGTTGTCTTAAAAAAATCAAGAAATGAATGAATAATTTGTTTATTTTATTGTAAGATTGGGTTTTTCATCTACTTTATCTATGAGCACATGAAATGAAATGTGATCATAGACTTAAGTAAAAGAAACATTCCCTATGTTGGTTTCTCTATATATTGCATCCTCAATGTATTGTATCTATATACTGCATCCCCAATGTATTGTACTAAGTTGGAAGTGGCAATTTTCCTTCATGTCTCCAGTGACACAGATACTTGCACAATCTGAAAATATGTTGACAGTAAAGTGTGCTGACGTCGACAGTTACAAGTCACAATGGTTCCAATGGGAATGGGTTGCCATGACAACAAAGGCATGTAGCTGCTTTCAAAATAAGGCATTACATCAAACTGCGTTTGAGCGACACTGTTTTGTGATTGTTTTTTATATTTATTTTTTTGTATTTTTTTTTTCCTTTAGTTTTATTTTCTTGCTTGCAGAAATAGTTTCAAAAGCTCGTCATTTCAAATATTATTGCAAGAAATGGTCATGTTTTTTAGATATCTATTACAAGAAAGGAGTTTGATTTCCTCTATATTTTAAAGAGGAAAAATTAGTGTGTTTTGGTTGAGTCTTTTTTTTTACTGTCCATAAAAATGATCAGGATTAAATTCATATTTTGTCAATATCAAAATATTTTTCATACAGGAGGAAATATCGATAGGCCACCTTATCTGAATTATCATTAACTACTATAGATGCTGCCAACATTTTCTTTTGGCATAAGCTGTATAAAATGGATTTTGACCTATTTCTTGAACCAATCTAATCTTGGTAAACAACTGAAGAGTTCAGAAAAATACTCATTCCATTGGTTTGCATAAATTATTTAAGGATATTTCATCATGAAATGGGAGTTTCAGGGTGCATATTTTTCTGCAGAATTTTCAATTGACAAGTAACTGAATTTAATATACCTATTTAAACATAAAAGAATATCCATTTGAAAAATTCAGGTATAAAATCCAGCCAGTAGAAAAAGTGAACAGTTGTGAGTCTTTAGAAAATGTAGTTAACCTTGAATATAAGTGGACTCGTCCATCTGAGTCGCAAAACTTGCAGTGTATAAAGAAGCTAAAATAAGCAACATATAGCAGTAGCTTTCGTGGCACATTTGATTAAATGCTTGTTTGTAAATTAAAGGGCCCTGAGATTGTATCCCACTGACAGAACTTCTTTTATGTTTTGCTTATATTACATTTGTTCCTTTCTTTCTTATTTTTTCACTGGCTAGTATATTACATCGACTAAATTTTGTGACAAATATGTTTCCTAGTATTATTTTAAAATTACAGACCATTTAAAACTTGCCAGTATTATTATATTAAATTTATTATATTGTAACACTTTTACTTCCTGTAACTTTCATATCTTTGTTTTTTTTTTATTATGCCGAATATCTTTTTCAAAGATACTTCTTGTTCATTTTCTTCCCAACATTTATTTTTGGGTACCCAAAATTGTTTTTGCTCCCCTCCATTATTCCCCACAAAATGATTTATTTATTTTGCTTTACACAACCATGTTTCCATCTTTACAACACATCAACAATCTTCAGCAAGGGAAAATCATCATCAGTTAGTGTAGATGGGATTATCGCTGTCCAGCTCCCATATACACATAACAAACCATTTACAAAAAAACAAATTAAAATCTTTATTTATCAATTACTGATTGCAGTCTATTTTGAGGGGCTAGTTTCCTTATTTGGAAAACTAATCACTGCCTTATGAAACACCACTACATGGGTAATTCATTCAATCTACTTTAAATCACACTGGTCTGACGTCACTTCAAAACATTTTATCGACTTAGTCTAGAGTGAGATAAAAAAAAAAAGAGAATCAGAAACTTTGATTCAAACAGCTTCCTGGAAGCAGACGGACTATAGTGCTCCATTAGACACAATGTGATTGGCTCTTAATTCTCTGTTGCTATGGTGATGTGATGGGATGAAAGACAGAGGTCAGAGGTACTTTAGGAAAATCAGATATTTTTTGCCATACCAATTGATTAATAAGGTCTGGTTAAGGTGGTCTGGGGGTATTTCTGGGCCTGGGAAGGTCATGGATGTTTTATATACCCTGCAAGATTGAATCCTTGTCAATCCCTAGACCCAGGGTCATTTGTTCTGACCACTTGTTTCTGGTCCCCCACAGGTTTGTAAGGCTGAATTAGCACTTACTTGACACAGATTGTAGAGTCTCTTGAGTCAAGATCAACCTGTAGGGGATTATGTCACATGTAAGCAACAGTTAAATAAAATGATAAATATAAAATATTGTTTTTTACCAGAATAGAACCAGGGCACCTCACAGTCAAGTATATGATCCTATTAAAATCTATTTCTGGTCAGATTTCACCAAATAATGAAGTGTTGGAGGTCTGTCTTGCGTTTGAAAAAAAATTGTAACAGTTAAAATACATGAATGAGAATTCATGTTTTAACCAGAGGTGTGCATTCAGTATGCCAAACGGTATGCAACCACTTGCTTACAGTCAACTATTCTTAGTCTTAGGACCCTTTAGGTATCATGCTGTTCACATGCACCTTATGCTGTAGCTGGTTATATGTGGACATCAGGGTTTATGATGCTGAGACAGCTTCATAGCTGACTGTAGGCATACAGCTGCATATGGTTTGGCATACTGAACTCATGCCAGATGTACATTCAGTAACACAAGCACTTGCGACCATCCAGGTGTCTGTATCATGGATTGGAGCATGAAACAACAGGCACCTGCTTGAATGATTTGAATCTCTTGCCCCAGAATGTTTTTACAGTGGGCAATCATACCCTACTAAAGCAGGATATGTATGGTAAGGCATGGAGTTTGACTTCTTTCACAAGATTTTGTCATCAACTCCTCCAGCGTATATTGTCAGGCATCTGTGATTTGATCTTTTTTGAGTTATGCCCCTTTATAAAATATGGTAAACAATATATTCAGAGTGCAACTCCTGCTACATTTTTCAAGGGATTTTGATCAAACTTTCATGGGATTATTATCATCAAGGGCCCCAGTGCATATTATCAGGATATGGGATTCAGATAATTTTGACAGAGTTGTGCCCCTTTGTTTATTTTGTCAATTTAATCTTTTGAATGCAACTTGTCCTACATTACTATCTTTAAAGGTAGGAAAGAGGCTATTGGTAGGAGATTGAAAAACTGGTTTTAAGTCATTTTATGACTCTTGTTATGTATTATAGATATTAAAGGAGGAATAATGTGAAAGCCAAATAATTTGCCAATTTGAAGTAAAATTAAAACTAAAATATCTTAAAATAAAAAGAATATTATCCCTTAATTATAAGAAGATATCTCAATAAATCATCATTGACAACGAGAAAGGTGGCATGTGCTGACTAAGATTGTGTCAAAAGACTTTCAAATTGCTGTAACAAGTTTTATTAATTAGCAAGTTGATTACCAGAGCATCATTGTTGACATAGGCTGATATGTTCTTCCCGCTGTTTATTTCCTCAAGGAAGTAGAGTTTCTTTATGAAGATGTCAATCTCTTTGATGACTTGGGACAGATACAGGGCTGTCACGTTGACATAATTAATTCAATGAAGAATAATAACAACAGTAATAGTCAATGAACACGACCACTTGAAGAACATGTTTGACCATGTGTATACCAAAGTCTGACCTTTCCAGCTGATCAGAGTTTTCAATGTAGAACCAGTTCATATTCAAATTGGCTAGGTCCCATTCCACCAACTACACCTAAAGTATTATGCTACCATTCTTGTTTTCAAAGGATGGTACTTACATGTAAATATTTCATTTTGAGCTCACCAGAGCACAACACTGTGCTCAGGGTGAGCTATTGTGATCACCCTGCATCCATCATTGTCAACAATTTGCTTTATAAGACATTTCCTTTGAAACCACCAGGTAGAAATTGATGACACTCAGCATGAATGCTTCTGTGGTAGCCCTTCACAAAAGTTGCTAAAATAAACTTGATCCATGCAGAACACTTGTTGTCATGAGAGGGAACTGCTGGTAGCACTGACATCCTCAGTTGAGAATCACCAATCATAACAGTATTTCGGCCCTTTACTCTCAAAACACTTCTACTGGTGGTTGGCTCTCAGGTTGATCAATTCCTGTGTGTCGGTAGTTGGCTTCCAACTCCTCTTCTCTCTACTCAGCCAGAGCAAGCTGTTGCTTTTTCGGGTGCATGTCCTTATGGTTGGTTGACAGCTCTCTTCCTTTCATTTCCTGTAACACCAAAGGCTGTGAAGAGTCTCCAAAGGGAGCTCAATCAAGTTTATTCAAAACATGGCCCTGGGGTCAAATTTGCTGCGCCTAGGGGATTTTGCAGGGAACCCTCTAGCACCGACCTATACTGGGAAATGCCACGTGTACCATCTCTTCTCTCTGCACATCTCACCAAGTCTGTGTACTTGGCTGTCTTTCGCTCCTGTGAAAGTTTCATCAAACCTCGTCTCCTAGGGAACAATGAGTACTGGCATTTGTTCTTTCCAAAGTACAATGTCAGTTGGTTGAGTGGTCTAATGTTTTGGAAAACCAGTTTCTTTCTGAGGTCAGCCATCATCTTTCAGGATTCAGCTTCATCTAGGATAGATGTTACGTGAGAACGCTGCCTTCTCTCCTGTCCTGATATCTTCCTTGTCAACTTCACTATTCTTTCTAGCTCTATGACATCTGCCAATTCTCTCAGAACATAGTCATGCCTCCACATGAATCTTCTTTGTATGTCAGTGCTATCTGGCAAAATGACAGGACATGTTCTAAGGTCCAGTGATCGCATTGGGTCATCTGTCTTCCCTTATTTGTGTAAGTTTGCTGTTGAGGGTAACAGGTCATAGATAGAGACCTGAGCAATTAGCTAATGCACAGCAGTTCGCTGTTCCACAAATCTTCCCATGTCAGTTTCCTTTAGTCATTTGCCATTTGGTACAGGCCCCTTTGGCTACCATTTGGACTGCCCTTGTACTTCTGTCCTCTTCTTCTGCCATCCTGATCTCAGATTGGACCATCTCTCTTCTTGTTATACTGTCTGCTTATTTCCACCACTAGTTACTGTTGTCATCCCAAGCCCTTGTGTTTCCACAGATGTAGTGCCTACAATTTCTTTATGGCGTAGACAGGAATTCTGCCTAGGCTTGCAGACCATTTCCTATCAGTCCTGGTTTTCACACAGGCTCTACAGATCATATCATCTTTTGATTTCACAGTGTCATGACTAATCTAGCATTAGTGACCTTGATCTCCTCAACTAAAGAGCTAAGTAGGAGTTGAAGCTGGTAGGATCATCCCTACAGTCTAATGTAGCTGAAGCTAGGTGGTACTCCTAGCCATTTTCAGAGGTGTCTACTGATGGTTCACTCAAGCCCTTCCACAGCTGATGTTGCTATTATATACAACATTAGAGGCCACATGATGCGTGGAAGAAGGCCATTCTGGAACAACCAATCCTTGAATTCTCCTAGGAGCCCTGTTTGGTCAATTGCTCTCAACCCTTTGACATTGATAAAACCCAACAAAATTTTATTTCAAAAAAGTTTAAAACTCTTCTCATCTGAAACCAATTGTCATAATATAATTTCATTTGGCAAATGGTCACCTTTTGGACCTTTACCATTATTGCTGGAATAAAATTGATCCCTTGAAAACTGAAGCCCCCTAGATGGTCAGCAAATTTCCTTTTGTACGCTATAAATAGATTTGTTTAAATTATCCTTCTTTGGAACCAACAGTAAGAATTTAATTTCAATGGGAACAAATGGTCACCTCATAGTCTTCTACTATAATTGCTAAAATAAAGTCGATCTCCTTGAAAACTGAGGCCCCTAGGGGGTCAGCTAATATCCTTATATACTTTATTTCTATTAAAATTCTTCTTTGAAACCAATCGTTAGAATTTAATATCAATTAGACAAATGGTCCCCTTATAGTCCTCTTCAAGAATTGCTAATATAAAGTTGATCCCTCGAAAAATGAGACCCTATGGGGTTGGCAAATTTCCTCATACCTATAAAGAAAATTTTAAAAATCTCCTCCTTCGAAACCAATTGTCAGAATTTCATTTTGATTGGCACAAATGGCCACCTTATTTCCCTCTACCATAATTGTTAAAATGAAGTTGATCCCTTGAATTGAGGCCCCTAGGAAGTTGGCTAGTTTCCATAAGTATGTCTCCCCCCATATTTATATGGGTGGGGAGACAGTGCTTTTGTTGGAGTTGTCTGTCTGTCCATCCGTCCATCTGTCCTTCCGTCCAACCGTCTGTCTGTTGTCTGTCTGTCACACTTTTTGTCCGGAGCATAACTCAGAAAGTAATTAAGCTATTAACTTGAAACTTCACAGGTGGATAGATCTTACGGAGGAGAAGTGCAGTACAAAGAACCGTAACTCTCTGAATCACATTTTTGGAGTTACTGCACTTTGTTAAATTTCATACTTCTTTTTTGTCAAGAACATTTCTCGCGCAGTATAAGACATATAACATTGAAACTTCATAGATGGATAGATTACATGGAGGAGAAGTGCAGTGCACAAGAACCATAACTCTGCACATAATAATTTTGGAGTTACTGCATTTTGTTCAATTTCATACATTTTTTTAAAGCATTACTCATGCACTATGAGACATATAACCTTGAAGCTTCATAGGTGGGTAGACTTATGGAAAATTAAGAGCTTCCTTTTTTTTTCCAAAATTTCCATGCTATTGAAATTGAATTTCATTTATGGAAAGAAATTAATGAGAGAAAGTGTCTGCACAAGGTCATGAGAGGGGGTACGGAGCTTTAACAATATAGTCAGCCCCGTAACTTTAATCAATTTGTGTCTTAGTGTATATATGTGTGTGAGGGGAAGGGGTGGATGGAGGCATCAGTTTTCTATGAAAACAAATCTCTAGTTATATACTTGTTTTAAAAATTTTGAAAAATCTTCTTCTATGAAAGCAAGTCAGAATTTAGGTTGGCACAAATGGTCACAGCATAGCCTTTACTACTTTGCTAAAATAAAGTTGATTCCCAAAACATTGAGAGTCCTAGGGGATCAGCTGGTTTGCTTATGTATTCTGTATATGGAAACTTTAAAATTCTTGATGTCTGAACTTTAAATCTAGATAATGGTAGGGTACTCTGGTGAGCGATCAAGGGCTGCCATGGCCCTCTTGTTGGCAAATATCATTAGTCAGGTAACTATTTTTGTCACTTCTAAACTTGTTTGAAATGTTTTCCTACCTTGCTTTACTCTTAACATGCCAAATTTCTTAACCAGACTTGTCCTTTCTTCATATTGGACTGTACCATTAGTTGTTTATTGGGGTGCTTGCTGAAAATTAATGGACTGAATAGTGAACAGTTAATATATATATATACAGACCATGATCAGATTGCATAGATGTGCAGCTGATCTTGATCTACACTGGATTGCAAAGGCAGTCACATGTGCCCACAGCATTGTAAGGGTTGAATTTTAAGTATCACTTGGAACCAAGCAGTTATATGGAACTGGGACTAGTATACAGATATATACAGATACTGCTTATCAGTATATGACAGAGATAGGATTTCTTGGTATTAATAAAAAACTGAGTACTGATTTAAAAAATGAATACATATTTGTAGATGTATATTGCCTTTATCTGGTGGATGAGCTGTTTGATTTGAAACAAAATAAAATGATTACTAAAATCTAACCAAAGAAAATAACATGGCGTAAGATGTTTCTTGAATTCCCATTGTTCAACATGCTATAAAACTGCATTGTCGTGTCAGGAATAGTTCAAGAACATTCGTTCCTCAAAGGTGCAATACAGTGCGGCTTTCATAGCCTGAATCCTTCTTTAGAAGCTTAATTATGGCAAGTTAGTTCCTTTAACCGTCAAAAACCGAAGCAAACGACCCTCTTGGGATATGGTAACTTTTTGTATTGGTAAAATAGAACTCTGCATCGTTAGACTTGCAGACAGGCTTATTGTTAGTTTATGGTAATGTCTACAAGATGAGGGTAACAAACGTCGAAGAATTTTCAGATGGGTCTGCTGTTTTACAGACATTTGAATTTTGGAAGTTTCTGTGAGAGAGACCCAAGGCTGTTGACAGTATTATGAAAATTGTTCCAGTCGCACATTGTGATTGATAGAAAACAATCATTTTATTTTTTTCTATGGTATCTGTCTGATATTTATGACGTTAAATTTTTTCAGTTTGCTGTATTTTACTCCTTAAGCTAAATTTGGACTGTAAATCACTTAAGTAGTTCAAGATAAACTAGTCAATGTGTTGTTGATTGGACAGAAAGACTTTGCCCACCCTAACACAAGCCAACTTTCAACAAATTTGTTGTAAATCTTCATAACTCATAACAAAAACACATGGTCAAAACATAATATACTTACACTTTTTCCTATTCATATGACTTTGATACTCTTAAATCTTCATTTTTATTACATTCCATGGTGATGAATGTAAGCTTGCTGTAAACACAAATAACTGTATACAGTAGTTTTAGCATGTAGTCATCATTAGTTTAGAATGATAGCCAGTAATTACTAGTTTACATAGCAGAAGCATCCATTTCTGCAGTCCAAAATGTCCTTGATGTAAATACTGTGTTCCGGGAGGATTTCAATATTTCACTAAGTGCCTGTACACCATATTCAATAATTGAATAAATATTTCTAAGCTTGCTGTTTGGATTCTAGCAATGTCATCATAAAGTCCTAAAAATTTAATTTACGCTAAAAAACAATTGAACTCCCAGGAGAGGAAATGAGGCATATAGTTAGCAAGCTTTTAAGAGGGTGCCGTGGTCCAGAGGTAACATATGGATTACGGATCCGAAGGTTGTGGGTTCAAACACAATTGGGGCCGAGGCCATTTCATGACCTTCACCTTTATAATATAGATGATATTTATACACCCACTTCACAATGTAGATGGAGTTATACCAAATGCATAAATGTCCATCACATTCTGTCCCATGTGACAATGGCGGTTATTGAAATGCAGCCTGGGTATTCACCATCTCAGTGATAGCTCTTATTTGATTTCATATTTCGGCTTATTTAAATGTATGTTGATGTTGAATTTGTCTGTGTTACCTAAGAATTCCTGGGTCTAGCAACCAAATTTTGAACTGACAGGGTCATTCAAGGTTTCTGCCAACATGTTCTTTTTCTCTGGGGGCAGGGAGTGCTTTATCCAATATTAAAATCTTATTAGCATGGGTGTCATTTAATAATATTTGTCAATTTCCTTTACTGTTTCTTAGCAAACACATAGATATGTATCATGGAGAAAGAAATGATTTAGCTGCTGGCCATATTTTCTTGGCCCTTGCACAACTTCATCCATATCCTGAGGCTATATTTAAGACTCACTGTCAAGGTTCAGAAATTTGAAATGGTCATTTTTAGCTCGACTTTTCGAAGAATATGAGAGCTATTGTAGTCGCCCTATCTCCGGCATTGGCGTTGCAGCTTTTGGTTAAAGTTTTGCGTGCAAGTTACTATCAACCTTATATCTCAATAACCGTTTATGGTATTGACTTGAAAGTTTATAAATATGTTCAGGGCATCAGACAACTAAGGTAGATAACTCTTGACTGAATTTAATATGAATTATGGCCCCTTTTTAACTTAGAAATTTTGGTTAAAGTTTTGCATGCAATAGAAAATTTGGTTAAAGTTTTGCGTGCAAGCTACTATCTAGTTTGTATCTCAACAACCATTCATGGTTTTGACTTGAAAGTTTATGAATATGTTTAGGGCATAGACAACCAATTGGCCCCTTTTTAACTTAGAAATTTTGGTTAAAGTTTTGCATGCAATATACTCTCATGCTTATATCTTAGTATCCAGGCAAGCGATAGATTTTAAACATTTTTAATATATTGAGGGGTATCATACTTTCATGGTAGATAACTCTTGATGGAATATGTTACAAATTATTGCCCCTTTTAACTTAGACATTTTGGTTAAAGTTTTGCATGCAATACTTCATGCTATATCTAGTATCCAGGCAGGGATGATTTAAACATTTTAATATTTAGGGGTATCATACTTCAGGTAGATAACTCTTGATAGAATATGTTACAAATTATGGCCCCATTTTAACTTAAAAAATTTGGTTAAAGTTTTGCATGCAAGGTACTTTCATGCTTATATCTCAGTATCCAGGCATGGGATTGATTTGAAACATCTTTAATATGTTTAGGGGTATCATACTTTCATAGTAGATAACTCTTGATAGAATATGTTACAAATTATTGCCCTTTTTAACTTAGAAATTTTGGTTAAAGTTTTGCATGCAAGGTACTTTCATGCTAATATTTCAGTATCCAGGCATGGGATTGATTTGAAACATCTTTAATATGTTTAGGAGTATCATACTATCAAGGTAGATAACTTTTGATGGAATATATTACAATGTAAGGCCCCTTTTTAAACATAGAAATTTTGGTTAAAGTTTTGCATACAAGGTACTTTCATGCTTATATCTCAGAGTCCAGGCATGGGATTGATTTGAAACATCTTTAATATGTTTAGGGGTATCATACTATAAAGGAATATAACACTTGATGGAATATATTAAAAATTATGCCCCCTTTTAACTTAGAATTTTGGTTAAATTTTTGCATTCAAGCTACTATCCAGCTTATATCTCAGAAAATGCTTGTGGAATTGACTAGAAGGTTAAGGAGTGTCTTCAGGGGCATCAGAAAACTAAGGAGGATAACTTTTGGACTGAATTTTATACAAATTATGGCCCTTTTATAACTTGGATTTTTGGTTTAAGTTTTGCATGTACAGTGTTATTGTGCTTATGTCTCAGTAACTAGGCATGGGATTGATTTTAGAAATCATGAAAATATTAAGGGGTATCAGACTATCAAGGTATTTCATTTTTGACTATTATTATGTACAGGGTATGTTAAGGGAAAGAATTGAAATAGATTTCATTTGATTTACCAACAAGCATTTTGAATAGTCAAGCGTGCTGTCCTCTGATAGCTCTTGTCTTCATTATTGTTAAATGAACATACTTATAAAACCCATAAAGATCTAGTACAATTACTTCCTGTATATTGCAAGAAATATACTTATTATTCAATTTTAGTAAAACATCATTTGAAAGATCCACGTTTCTTGAGTCTGAGTCCAATATACATAGTTAGGAACTTGATCAACCTCACAACCTGTCTGTAGTCATGCAGTAACCATGACAACAAGATGAACCATGATGTTCTCTTGTGTTGTACAGAAAGTTATCTTTTTTTTCTTTTTTTTCCAAAGAAACTGTTCCTTCATGGTTATTTTAGATTAATAGGTCCTGTGAGGAATCCAATATAGATTATAAGTAAACTTATACCAGAAGGAGTTGCAAGTAAACTTTTAGTTTGAACAGTTCCTCCAGACTTAGCATCCCCAGTGGGGGAGGGGTTAGAGTGGCAGAAAGTCACAGGTCTGATCCCTGACTGCAACACACTAAAATCAGTAAAACTAGTTCTGGTAGAAACAGCATTCTTACCCTGTCATTTCCCTCATAATATACTCTTACTTTATGAATTAACTTTTCAGTATTTTGTAAGAGATACATAATAATTAGTCATGAACAGGTCTGCATTTCAAAATACTTATTTTTCTCAACTCAAAATTCTTAATGTTAAGAATTTTCTTTATTAATGACTTATATAAAATTATGTAAGAAATTAAAAATTAAAATTAAATTTTTGTGAATGCAGGCCAGATCTGAAAAAAAAAAAGATTTGTTTTACGTTGATCGAATAACATGACAAGCATATTTTAAATTTTTATTTTTATTATTGACAAGTTTTTTTTCTGACATGGTTGCCACTATGCCATCATCCCAGACCTTTCGTTCTGTGCCAGAATTCTCCACTTGTCAAGATGATCACTGAAATAAATTCGAGCAGGTCTTTGTCAGTTTTTAGATGTTTTGTCGAATGCTAATCTTCAGTACAATCTGTGGATGCTGGAAATCTAATTTTGACTGAGCGCATGGCACAAAAACAGCTTATAAAACCCTTGTCAAGCCTGTTATGATCGGATTACATTGCGAGATGTCCTGTCTTCATTTAGTTACTCTAAACACTTGTATTACCTTCCCCTCGCCTTCGTATTTTACACATCATTGCAGTGTCAACAAACACACTCTTCTCTCTCTCTCTCTCTCTCTCTCTCCAATGGATGATGATAACTGATTTTTTTCTTTTTAATTTTTTAGAAATATCAAACCAAAATAAGCTTCTCTCTAATTCACTGTGATAATAGTTGCAAACCTGTTAAGTTGTCAAGCTGAAAGCATAAAACACCTATAGATATCTTTCAGTCAGACTGATACACAAAACTATTTATCACTCCACCAACAAAATAGTTCCCTGTATTCAAATATAACATGCTGAACATATTGCTCTCAGTGTAGTTTGAAATCTCTATTTCATGACACTTGGGCGTAATGAAAAATGTGACTTGTTTCCACTAACCCAACCAGTCCTTTCTTTTTGTGTCCACCCTTAACTTTTTACCTAGCTTTCAGGTTATCATGGTTGCAAAATGTTTTATTTTTTCTGGCACGAGTGTCGTGGCTATTGTGATCCTTTGTCGTCGTCGACGTCGTGCGTGCGAGACGTAAACGTACGTCGATCAAAAATTTGTTAAAAACATCCTGAAGAGAAGGTTTTGACAACTTCACGGATCATTTATGATGCCCTGATCCAAAGTGTACAAATATTCAGATGTTGAAAAAGTAGGTCACAGAGCTAAATAGATTTTAAAACTCAAACTGAATCTTCTTCTGCAACTGCAAGGCTAGGCTGAGATATTGGACTGTGCATCATCTAGGTTGTCCAAGATTGTTCAAACATGCCTTACGTGATAATGCCGTCCTGGTCCTTGTTTCACATAAGTTCATAGGAAGGACTAAGCTTAAACTTGAAGATTTGATTGAAATTGTCTAATGGTCCTTCCACATATTCTATTTAGCCAAAATTATCTCATATAGCATTGAGTTACCTCCCCTATTTACCACGTTATGCCCCTTTGATGATTTTTGCATTACAAACTTCTGCGGACTACTCCGCCTAAACTACTGGAAGGATTTTAATGATACTTGCTGTCAATGATCCTTAGACATTGTAGCAGCGCGTTATCTATATAGCATTGAGTTACCTCCCCTATTTACCAAGTTATGCCCCTTTGATGATTTTTGCATTACAAACTTCTGCGGACTACTCCTTCTAAACTACTGGAAGGATTTTGATGAAACTTGCTGGCAATGATCCTTAGACATTGTATAAGCGCGTTATCTATATATCATTTGGTTACCTCCCCTATTTACCAATTTATGCCCCTTTGATGATTTTTGCATTACAAACTTCTGCGGACTACTCCGCCTAAACTACTGGAAGGATTTTAATGATACTTGCTGTCAATGATCCTTAGACATTGTAGCAGCGCGTTATCTATATAGCATTGAGTTACCTCCCCTATTTACCAAGTTATGCCCCTTTGATGATTTTTGCATTACAAACTTCTGCGGACTACTCCTTCTAAACTACTGGAAGGATTTTGATGAAACTTACTGGCAATGATCCTTAGACATCTATATAGCATTGAGTTACCTCCCCTATTTTCCAAGTTATGCCCCTTTGATGATTTTTGCTTTACAATTTTCTGCAGACTACTCCTCCTAAACTACTGGAGGGATTTCAATGAAACTTGCTGTCATTCAACCTTAGACATTGTAGTAGCGCTTTTTCTATATAACATTGGGTTACCCCCCCCCCCCCCCTCCCCCCTGTTTTAAAGATATGTCCCTTTGATGGTATTTGTTTTACAATTTTCTTCCATTGATAGATTTCAGTGAATCTTAATGATATTTATCCATAGACATAGGTATATCCATAGGTATGTGTTACAAAGGATCACTAGATTTCCATGTAGTTGGCACATATGTCCTCTATATACGTATTAAGATGGAGTGTTGCATACAAGAATTCTGATTTCATGCTCCAAAGCCATGTTTGACAAAAACACTTGCGGGGGGGTATTAGTAAGCCCTTAGGCGACAGTTCTAGTTATGTACCTGTACTATGATGAACAACAGGTCAAGTTTGCATTTATTTATGTTTCCCTATACTTATTTTTAGCTTACCTGAGCACAACGTGCTGAAGGTCATCTATTGTGACTAATGAATGTCCGGTGTCCGGCGTCAACATTTAGCTTAAAATGACATTTCCTCCTAAACCACTGGGCCAATTTTAAAGAAACTTCACAGGAATTTTCCTTGGGTTAAGCCCTTTCATAGTTGTTTAAAGAATTTGATTCCATGCAGAACTCTGGTTGCTATGGCAATGGAAAGAAAAAATATATGAAAATTTTGAAAATCTTCTCCTCCTAAACTACTGGTAAAGTTATTTGGCACAGATGTTCCTTGGGTCACTCTCTATCAAGATTGTTCAAGTTATGTTGATCCGTTGAAAAACATGGCTGCCAGGGGACAGAGCCCGTTTTCCTTATATGTATATAGTAAAAAGTTCAAATATCTTCTCCTCCAAAAGTACTGGCTGGATTTCAAAGTTATTTGGCACAGATGTTCCTTGGGTCACTCTCTACTAAAATTGTTAAAATTATTTTGATCCGTTGAAAAATATGGCTGTCATGGTGCGGAGCCCATTTTCCTTATATGAATTAGTACAAATTTGAAAAATCTTCTTGGACAAAAGTACTGGCTGGATTTCAAGTTATTTGGCACAGATGTTCCTTAGGTCATTCTCTACCAAGATTGCTAAAATTATTTTGATTCGTGGAAAAATATGGCTGCCAGGGGGCAGAGCCCGTTTTTCTTATATGAATAAAGAACAAATTTGAAATGTCTTCTTGGCCAAAAGTACTCACTCGATTTATGGCTGGCAGAGGGCAGAGCCCATTTTCCACAATATTATAAGATATATTGCTGTTTCTTTTCCTCCCACTAATACCCGGTTCTCAGGTGAGCGACCCAGAGCCATCATGGCCTCTTGTTCTATATTTATTGAATGTTTTTTGTCAGCCATATATATATTAATAAGAGATCTACCTTGTTTTGATGTAATTTTAGCTCATCTGAGCACTAAGTGCTCAAGGTGAGCTTTTGTGATCGCCCTGCATCTGTCGTCCTTTGTTGTCTGTCGTGAATTGTCAACAATTTACTTTAAACGACATCTCCTCTGAAACCGCTGGGCAGAATTTGATTAAACTTGGCAGGGATGATCCTTGGGTGAAGCATCACAAAAGTTGCTAAAATAAACTTGATCCATGTGAAACTCTGGTTGCCATGGCAGCAGAAAGAAAAGATTATGAAAATTTTAAAAATCATCCCCTTAAAAAATATTGGCCAGATTTCAAAATATTTTGGTACAGATGTTCCTTGGTTAACTCTTCTACCAAGATTGCTAAAATTATTCCGATAGGGAAAAAAACATGGCCGCCAGGGGTGGGGCTAATTTGCCTTATATGTATATAGTGAAACCTTTAAACGACATCTCCTCTGAAACAGCTGGACAGAATTTGATTAAATTTGACAGGGATATTCCTTAGGTGAAACTTTACAAAAGTTGCCAAAACTATTCCTATCCATAAAAAAACATGGCTGCAAGGGGCATATGTATATATGGAACACTTAAAATGACAGGACAGAATTTGATTCTTTGCAGGAATCTTCTCCTTCAAATTTACTGGCCAGATTTCAAAATGTTTTAATACAGACTGATGTTCCTTTGGTAACCCTATACTCAGATGAGCCATCATGGCCCTCTTGTTATTTTTATCTTTTAACTTTATCTGGCAACACCTGGCAACAATGACTTAAACCAAATGACCCGAGATAATCATGCAAGGGACAACTGTCCATTCATATTTCAAACTAAGTGTATTATCGTGGAACATTGCTGGGTTAACAAAATACTCAGACAACACTGAAATTCAATATTTTCTCGAAACTTCTGATATTATAAGTATTTGTGAAAAAGCGATAGAAGAGGAGAATTTAATTATCCCCTGCCGAAAGGCGGCGGGGGATATAGTAATAGTCTCCGTCCATCGGTCCGTCCGACATTTTTGTCCGGGGCATAACTTGAAAAGTATTGGAGGTATCAACTTGGAACTTCATCGGTGGATAGATCTAATTGAGGAGGAGTGCAGTGCACAAGAATGATAACTCTACCTTTCATCCTTTTTGAGTTATTGCCCTTTGTAATTTTTCAGACTTAATTTTTTGTCCAGAGCATAACTCAAAAAGAATTTGAGGTATCAACTTGATACTTCATAGGTGAATAGATCTTATGGAGGAGGAGTGCATTGCACAAGAATGATAACTCTACCATTCATAATTTTTGAGTTATTGCCCTTTGTTATTCTTTAAACTTAATTTTTCTCCGGAGCATAAGTTTAAAAGAATTTGAGGAATCAACTTGGAACTTCATAGGTGGATAGATCTTATTTGGGAGGAGTGCAGTGCGCAAGAATGATAACTCTACCGTTCATAATTTTTGAGTTATTGCCCATTGTTATTTTTCAGGCCTACTTTTTGTCCGGAGCAAAACTCGAAAAGTATTTTAGATAACAACTCAAAACTTTATAGGTGAATAGATCTCATTGA
>CM037780.1:77347654-77369993 GCA_021229015.1 Solen grandis | reverse complement strand
ATGCCAGATTTCGCTTTGTTTGCACTCTAGCATCTTCATTTCTTAGGCAATCATCTTCAAACTTTATGACAGTGTTTATAGCCATATTGTTACGGCCAAATTCCATTATAGCTGATATCGGCTAATTAGATCAGGAGTTATGCCCCTTTTAGTAGTAAAATGCCAGATTTCACTTTGTTTGCACTATAGCATCTTCATTTCTTAATCAATCATCCTCAAACTTTATGACAGTGTTTTTAGCCATATTCTTTCAGCCAATTTCCATTATGGCTGATATCGGCCAATTAGGTCAGAAGTTATGCCCCCTTTAATATTAAAAAATGCCAGATTTCACTTTGTTTGCACTCTAGCATTTTGATTTCTGAAGCAATCATCCTCAAACATGATGGCAATGTTTATTATCATAATCTCTTTGCCAAGTTCGCTTATGGCTGATATTGGGCAATTAGATCAGCAGTTATGCCCATTTTAATATTTAAAATTTTTTTGCACTCTACCATTTTGATTACCTAATCTCTTTGCCAAGTTCGATTATGGCTGATGTTGGCCGAATGGCGATAAGGCCAGGAGTTATGCTCCTTTTAACATGAAAAAATCCAGATTCCACTTTGCACTCTAGCATCTTCATTTCTTAATTTAATATGGAACAGAATTAGGGCAAAAATTGCATCTCACCGTCTTACAAGTCCATGTTTACACGTGACATTCTGCCTTTGTCATACTGACAAGTGATATGCTGTATTATGTTAAGTGCGTTTATCAATGCTGTCTACTGACTAATGCTCTTGTGTATCTTGCATTAGTTAATGATTTGGCTTTCATGTGTCAAAATTTGATGCTGTTATATTTTAATGTTTTGTTGAGCAACTATCAATGTGACATTTGTTTTACGTTAAACTGTCTAAACTGCCTCATTTGGGGCAGAATAATCAAAGAGAAGTTAATTCGTAGAATCAAGATCCTGCGTTTCGTTTTTACTCAGGGGAGGAAACTGAATACTCGGAACTCTGGGAAAGTAATATGATCATAACAGGAGTTGAAATATAATAAATGTATAACAGTTTGACTTTTTAAATAGTTTTATTTTCACTTAGGGTAATTTTTAGGAGGGGGTGGGGGGCATATCCCCTTGGTTTTTAGGTGTGTGTGTGTAGGGGGGCGGGGGAGGGCATAGCCCCTTGGGAAATATTTTTTCTAGGATGACGGAGATGCATTCTGAGGGGCATCTGAGGGAAATTTGGTAGACTTTTTTTTTCAGTTTTGACAAGATTCCTGTCCCACGACCCTCTTGTTATTGTAATGGGGGCGAATGACAACGCTTGGAGGTTGTTGCAGTAGGCGGGCAGTTAACCTATTATTGCTCTTAGGAAGGACCAGTACTAGACTCATATCCTCCGTAAAAATCTCGCATACAAAACCATGGTAGGTAGCCGCCGGGCTTGAACTCACAACCCGCTTATTCAATATATAGATCGTGAAAATATTTTTCTACATGATTTATAGTGACATTAATACGAACTTTATGGCACTGGCTGCAAAGCTAGGTTGCGAGTTCTAATCAAGCTTGGGGACGTTTTTGTGATATGTATTAAAAACTTGTTAATAATTTATTAAAAAAGAAAATAAAATGTATGTTCAGCAATACTAAAGGCGTTTGCCTGATTCAGATTAAAGCAGACACAATTCCGTTGTTGTTGTAGTTGTATTGGGGTATAGTATTTCAATCATATTGCGATGTCCAGCTAATTACAGGTGGAGGAAGACCCCGAGTACACAGAGGTACCCGGGTAGAACCACCGACCTACCGCAAGCCAGCTGGGAGGCTTCCTCACATGAAAAATCCGAAGTCCCTACCGGGATTGGAACCCACAGCGGTGAGGGGCTGAGAGATTTGTAGTCCACGACTGTAACCGCTCGGCCACGGCCCGGTGACTCTGGGACTTAATTACGAAACTACGAACAGTATGTAGATCGACGAGATATAAAATTTTGCGTGACGTTCATTATTTTTAAATATTCATCTTTGTAAACCTGAGCTCATATAATTTATATCTGAAATGTTTGGCCTGCAATTAGAAAAGCAATGGAAAGTATTATGTAAAATGCAATTATGTCTTTAAGCAGTGGATCTACTTTCAATTTCAAACAATTTGTTTAAAAGAAATAACTTTATCGAATTTGGAAACAGCCACAGTGTCGTACTTCATTTTGCCGATTCTTCCCGAACAGTAGTATAAAGTGACTTATTATAGGCACGCCACCTTTTCTGTGGAGGACGAAATTTCTGTATATACTACTCCGAACTACCGACAGCGAGTTCAGGTGAACAACTACAGTTCTACTCGAGTTATAGAGCGTCCGCCTCGGGTGCGGGAGGTCGTGGGTTCGATCCCTGGTCGCAACATACCAAAGTCGCAAAAAAAAAAAGGTACTGTTAAAGCTCCCTTGCTTGGCGCTCACCATTTAAGGGTAGATGCAGGACTGGCTGGCCCGGTCCAGGATAATGTGACTGGGTGTGGTATAATGCCACATGTCCACGGCGTGATACTGCAATGTGGCAGCACTATATCTATTTCAAGTAAACATCGTCTCCAAATGACTTAAAAATACTGTCGGTGGGACGTTAAACCCAACAAACACACACTACTCGAGTAAACTCGTATTGATGACGTAATAAATATACTCTAGTTAGCAATCAACTGAACGTATGAGGCTTACCCCTTGTGACTTTATATGTAAATAGACATATGATTAAAACAATAGATCTTTTATTTATGACTTTTTTCGAGCTTGGGCTTTAATAAAGTAGCTGCCAGCTTACATGCTTATTTAAAGACAGGATATCATAGATATTTATAAATTTCTATAAATTTGCCTAGATGCTTTCCGTCCGTCATATTGCTTTCTAGTCTACCCACCTACCTCTCTGGGTTGAACTCGCGTAACCCTACAGAGTTCGTATGGTAAAACCCCGCACGTTTTATTTGCAACTCTGGTAACTCTAGTTAACTCTAGTAGCTAAACTGAACTCGCTCCAAGTCAAACCGGCAGAGCGCCCTCCAACGTCATGATGCTAGGTGCACATTTTGACATTTGTCATTCTGCTTGCGTACATGTGTTATTTTGCTTAGCTACACGTGTCATTCATCGATTCGTTAAACCGACGAAATAAATTCCATTTTAATACGAAACTGGGCTGTCCAGCTATACACAGTGCTATACGGTGATGAAATGGAAATAAAAGCAGATGTATTTTCAGTAGTTAATTATGATGTGAATGAGTAATGAATGTTTAATGTAAAAAAACAACAACAAATAACGCAGACGACGATTACACCGTATTGTACTAGTCAAAATGATGCTAGTCACTTAGACAAATGAAGCAATAAACATGTCAAAAGGCATAATGTATTTTTAGCCCGAATTCTGTTCCATAATTTAATCATCTTCAAAATTTATGACAATATTTATAGCCATACTATTTCGGCCAGGTTAGATTATGGCTGATATCGGCCAATTTGAACAGGTGTTATGGCCTTTTTAAAATTAAAAAATTGCAAATTTCACTTTGTTTGCACTCTAGCATCTTCACACCTTAAGCAATCATTATCAAACTATATAATAATGTTAATAGCCATGCTCTCTAAGCCAAGTTTGACTATGGCTGATATCGGATAATTAGGTCAGGAGTTATGACCCTCTAATTAATAAAAATGCCAGATTTCACTGCTTACACTCTAGAATATTTTCATCATTTCATTGAAAATGTTTAAAGCCATAATCTCTCAGTCAAGTTTATCTTCAAGTTTTGACCACTGGTACTGTTAGGTTTGTGGAATTGAAATGATCTCATGGATTATGTATTAATTAAGTACAACTGTGTTATAATTTAGTAACTTGTACAGGCAATAAAGGCAGTTTTCCTCAGGTGAGCGACTTCAGGACCATCTTCAGGGCCAACTTCTTTCTCATTAGGGCTTTCTGCCTCAAGCAGAAAGATCACTTGGGTTTGTTATGTTTTTTCTTATTATTAAGACGTTCTGCCTCAAACAGAAAGACCCATTTGGTTTGTTCTGTTTTTATTAGGACTTTTTTTTTATTTGAGCTTTCTGCCTTTCGCAGAAAGAACTATTGTGTTTGCACTGTTTTTTATTATATAAAGTCCTATTATTAGGGCTTTCTGCCTTTAAAAGACCTATTGTGTTTGTCCTGTCCTGCTTTTTATTAGATTTTTTGCTGCTCTGAGAGCAAAAACCTGTTGTTCTTCTTCTGTTTTATTTTTTTTAGGTTTTCGCATCGCTGGGCGAAAACCTATTGTTCTTCTTCTGTTTTATTTTATTTTTTTTAGGTTTTCGCATCGCTGGGCGAAAACCTATTGTTCTTCTTCTGTTTTATTTTTTTTATTTTTTTAGGTTTTCGCACCTCGCAGTGCGAAAACCTATTGTTCTTCTTCTGTTTTTTTTTTTTTTTTTTTTTTTAGGTTTTCGCATCGCTGGGCGAAAACCTATTGTTCTTCTTCTGTTTTTTTTTTTTTTTTTTTATTAGGTTTTCGCACCTCGCAGTGCGAAAACCTATTGTTCTTCTTCTGTTTTATTTTTTAGGTTTTCGCACCTCGCAGTGCGGAAACCTATTGTTCTTCTTCTGTTTTATTTTTTTTTTTTTTTTTTTTATTTTTTTTCTAACCTTTTTTTGTGAACGGCATATCACCATGATAGAAAAAAGTCACATGTATGAAAATTTTATCAGTTATTACCACGTATTTGAAAATGATCCTAACGTTGAGAAAATTTTCATTTATGTCTTACTTTTCCCGCCAGGGGGCGTTTTGCATGAAATTTATTAATGGCTAATAACTCACTTATTTGAGGTCCGATTCAAATGCGGTTTTTTGCATTCTGTTCCTTGTTGATAGCCAAATAAAATATGATAGGTTTCGAGGGTACGTGTCGCTGAAAGTATTTGACCTACAGAAGGTTGAAAGTTCGAACCTCTCAAAAAACTGTGCAAATGAGGGTAGGTCTACGAAAAACCTATCCATTTTTGTTAGAGATCAGATAGAAGAATTCTGTTTGCTGCAAATGATTTGCAAGACATATACGCACAAAATATATTGGGTGGCGAATTTAAGAAATGTATGGTTTGTCCTCTGGAAACGGTCAAACTTCACTAAATTTTAGGAAAAGTTAAAGTTTCAAAAACATGTTTTTTATCGCTTCTGACTTTATTTTTAGTTCATTCTTCATGATATTTTCACAAGTTATGTATTGTTATGTCTGAAAGGGGATCACAATTAAAAAGTAAAAAAATAAATGAAAAGGTCAAGGTCATATTACGATTATTGTGTTTTTATTCGGCCCCAAGTAGCTCAAAAACTAAAAATAATTCATTGAGAGTATATGTAGAAAAGTTTTAGATCTTGAAGAGCCCTTTTCATTAATGTTTAGTTTTTGAAGATCGGACTTGATTTGGTCATATTACGGCAGTCCAAAGTTTGATCCTTTTTTGGAATAATTGTTATACCATTTTATGCTTAAAATTGTGATATATAAGAAATAGAAAGTTCGACTAGTGCGACTTGTATACTTTATTGAACTGTTTGCTGCATTGCTAGGTACCTAATGGTAAAATTTTAATCAATTTTGTTTCTCATTTTGCCGCTAGGGTGCGCTTTGCTTGAAATCACTCTTTTGCTTATAACTCAAAAAGTTGAAGCCTGATTCAAATGCGGTTTGTTGCATTATGTTCATTGTTGATAGCCTAATAAAATAGGATAAATTCAAGGTATGAGTGACTGAAAAGTTTGAGTTAGTAACGGAAGGTTGAGAGTTCGAACCTCGCAAAAAACTGTGCAGATGAGGGTAGGTCTACGAAAAACCTATCCATTTTTGTTAGACATCAGATAGAAGAATTCTGTTTGCTGCAAATTATTTACAAGACATATATGCAAAAAATATATGAGGTGGCGAAATTAATAAATGCATGGTTTGTCCTCTAGAAACGGTCAAACTTCACTAAATTTTAGGAAAAATTAAAATTTCATAAACATGTTTTTTGTCGCTCCTGACTTTATTTTTAGTTCATTCTTCATGATATTTTCACAAGTTATGTATTGTTATGTTTGAAAGGGCCTCACAATTAAAAAGTTTAAAAATGAATGAAAAGGTCAAGGTCATATTACGATTATTGTGTTTATATTCGGCCCCAAATAGCTCCAAAACTAAAAATATTTCAATGAGAGTATATGAACAAAAGTTTTAGTTCTTCAAGAGCTCTTTCCATTGAGGTTTAGTTTTTGAAGATCGGACTTGATTTGGTCATTTTACGGCAGTCCAAACTTTGATCCTTTTTTGGAATAGTTGTAAATCAGTTTTTATGCTTCAAATTGTGATATATAAGAAATAGAATGATCGACTAGTGCGACTTGTATACTTGATTGAACTATTTGCTGCATTGCTAGGTACCTAATGGAAAAATTGTAATCTTTTTTTTTTCTTCTCATTTTGCCGCTAGGGGGCGCTTAGCTTGGAAGCACTCTTCTACTTATAACTCAAAAAGTTGAAGTCTGATTCAAATGCGGTTTGTTGCATTGTGTTCCTTGTTAATAGCCTAAAAAAAAATGATAGTTTCTAGGTATGAGTGGTTGAAAAATTTTGAGCAAGTAACGGAAGGTTGAAAGTTCGAACCTCGCAAAAAAAAAAAAAATGTGCAGATTAGGGTAGGTCTACGAAAAACCTATCCATTTTTGTTAGACATCAAATAAAAGAATTCTGTTTACTGCAAATGATTTGAAAGACATATACGCACAAACTATATGGGGTGGCAAATTTAAGAAATGCATGGTTTGTCCTCTAGAAACGGTCAAACTTCACTAAATTTTAGGAAAAATTAAATTTTCAAAAACATATTTTTTGTCGCTCCTGACTTAATTTTTAGTTCATTCTTCATGATATTTTCACATTTTATGTATTGTTATGTTTGAAAGGGCCTCACGATTAAAAGGTTAAAAAATAAATGAAAAGGTCAAGGTCATATTACGATTATTGTGTTTTTATTCGGCCCCAAAGAGCTCCAAAACTACAAATATTTCATTGAAAGTTATGAACAAAAGTTTTAGTTCTTCAAGAGCTCTTTCCAGTGATGTTAAGTTTTTGAAGATCGGGGTTGAATTGGTTGAGTTATGGCAGAAAGGCGAAAAGTGTACTTTTAACGAAATTGAAACGCTGTAGTTTCATGAATTTTGAGTCAAAAATTATGATTTCTTCAGGATTAAGACACTGAAAAGTGAAGTGATGTATACTACAAGGAATATTTGTTTGGTCACGTGATTATGACGTCATGCATATTTAAGCAAGAATTATTAAAAAAATCATATAAAATCGGCAAGTTGGCGTATGAAGTTGAAATTTGCAGGATTGCCGTAGCCTACGGTGTGCAAAAAGTCCTGAAAATTTCAGATGATTCCTTCAACAAACATGGCAGATATTCATGTTTTTCGGATAAGGGCTTGTACACGAAAATCTAGCAAGTTGAAGTAAGAAAAGAAGGCGGTTATTGGGTTGGTTACCCTCTATCCGGACGTTCCTACGCAGGAAATAGTGCCCGTGTTGAAAGGTGAATTGCGATGCGTATTTGAGAGAATGAGGTGCATTTTAGGATGCAATTGTGTACACCAGGACCGATAAGCATATTGCCTTTGTCATTACGGCTTTCTCCAAACTTTTATTATTAGGTTTTCGCACCTCGCAGTGCGGAAACCTATTGTTCTTCTTCTGTTTTTTTTTTTTTTTCTTTTTTTTTTTTTTTTTTTTTTTTCTTCCCTTTTTTGTGAACGGCATAGCTCCGAGGTGAGAAAAGCCACATCTATGAAACTTTTATCAGTAATAACCACGTACTTGAAGATGATCCTAACGTCGAGATAATTTTCATTTTTGTTTTGATTTTCCCGCCAGGGGGCGTTTTATATGAAAATGTTTAATAAGCAATATCTCCATTATTTGAGGTCCGATTCAAATGCGGTTTATGCACAATGTTCCTTGTAAATAGCCCAATAAAATATGATAGGTTTCAAAAATTTGCGTATATAAAACTTTCGTGCTACAGGAGGTTGAATGTTCGAATCTCGCAAAAACTGTGAAATAAGGGTAGGTCTACCAAAAACCTACCCATTTTATTCAGAGATGAGATAGGAGAATTTTGTTTGTTGCATATGATCTGCAAGACATATACGCACAAAATATATGGGGTGGCGAATTCGGGAAATGCATGGTTTGTCCACAGTATGCGGTCAAACTTAACCAATATTTTCGAAAAATCAACATTTTAAAAGCATGACTTTTAAGGTTATTTGCAGCTCCTGACTTTATTTTTTGTTCAATCTTCATCATTATTTCACTGTTTATGCATTTTTATAAAACAAATAAATTCATAGAAAAAAAACAACAACATAATATGCAAAGGTCAAGGTCATATACCAATTATTATTATTTATATCGGCATAAAAAAGCTCCAAATCTAAAAAATTTTTATAGAAAGTATATGAACAAAAGTTTTAGTTTTCGAGGAGATCGTTCCATTAATGTTTAGTTTTTGAAGATCGGACTTCATTTGATCAAATGACCACAGTCCAAAGTTTGATCCTCTTATCAAACAATTGTATATCCATATGTTTTCTCTTTTTTGCTGCTCCTGACTTTATTTTTTGTTCAATCTTCATCATTTTTTCATTGTTTATGCCTTTAAATAATACAAACAAACTCATAGTAAATAACGATGAAAATATGCAAAGGTCAAGGTCATAATACCGATTATTTTTATGTTTATCGGGACGAAATAGCTTCAAATCTAAAAATATTTTATAGAAAGTATATGAACAAAAGTTTTAGTTTGTGAAGAGATCTTTCCATTGATGTTTAGTTTTTGAAGATCGGACTTCATTTTATCAAACTACCACAGTCCAAAGTTTGATCCTCTTATCAAACAATTGTAAATGCATATGTTTCCTCTTTTTTGCAGCTCCTAACTTTATTTTTTGTTCAATCTTCATCATTATTTCACTGTTTATGCATTCTTATAAAACAAATAAATTCATAGAAAAAAACAACAACATAATATGCAAAGGTCAAGGTCATATACCAATTATTATTATTTATATCGGCATAAAATAGCTCCAAATCTAAAAATATTTTATAGAAAGTATATGAACAAAAGTTTTAGTTTTCGAGGAGATCTTTCCATTAATGTTTAGTTTTTGAAGATCGGACTACATTTGATCAAATGACCACAGTCCAAAGTTTGATCCTCTTATCAAACAATTGTATATCCATATGTTTTCTCTTTTTTGCTGCTCCTGACTTTATTTTTTGTTCAATCTTCTTCATTATTTCACTGTTTATGCATTTTTATCAAACAAATAAAATCATAGAAAAAAAACAAGCATAATATGCAAAGGTCAAGGTCATATACCAATTATTATTATTTATATCGGCATAAAATAGCTCCAAATCTAAAAATATTTTATAGAAAGTATATGAACAAAAGTTTTAGTTTGTGAGGAGGTCTTTCCATTAATGTTTAGTTTTTGAAAACCGGACTTCATTTGTTCAAATGACAACAGTCCAAAGTTTGATCCTCTTATCAAACAATTGTATATCCATATGTTTTCTCTTTTTTGCTGCTCCTGACTTTATTTTTTGTTCAATCTTCATCATTATTTCACTGTTTATGCATTTTTATCAAACAAATAAAATCATAGAAAAAAAAAACAAGCATAATATGCAAAGGTCAAGGTCATATACCAATTATTATTATTTATATCGGCATAAAATAGCTCCAAATCTAAAAATATTTTATAGAAAGTATATGAACAAAAGTTTTAGTCTGTGAAGAGATCTTTCCATTGGTGTTTAGTTTTTGAAGATCGGACTTCATTTGATCAAATTACCACAGTCCAAAATTTGATCCTTTTATCAAACAATTGTAGATCCATATGTTGCTTCTTTTTTGCAGCTCCTGACTTTATTTTTGTTCAATCTTCATCATTTTTTCACTGTTTATGCATTTAAATAATACAAATAAACTCATAGTAAATAATGATGAAAATATGCAAAGGTCAAGGTCATAATACCGATTATTTTTATCGGCACAAAATAGTTCTCAATCTAGAAATATTTTATAGAAAGTATATGAACAAAATTTTCGTGAAGAGATCGTTCTAATGATGTTTAGTTTTTGAAGATCGGACTTAATTTGATCAATTAACAAAAATATTCGAATAAAGTTAATATCAATCAATTATGTCTGCAGTTGAAACCAGTACTCTTACTAGTCAAGTTAAAGCGAAAACCAAGATGCCGCTTTGCGGTTCTAGTTTTTTTTATTATTTTTCCGCCGGTTTTTGTGAACGGCATATCGCCATGACAGAAAAAAGGCACAATTATGAAATTTCTACCAGTTTTTTCTACTTATATGAACTTAATCCTTACGTTGAGAAAATTTTCATTTTTGTCTTACTTTTCCCGCCAGGGGGCGTTTTGCATGAAATTTATTAATGGCTAATAACTCACTTATTTGAGGTCCGATTCAAATGCGGTTTTTTGTATTCTGTTCCTTGTTGATAGCCAAATAAAATATGATAGGTTTCGAGGTACGTGTCGCTGAAAGTATTTGAGCTACAGAAGGTTGAAAGTTCGAACCTCGCAAAAAACTGTGCAAATGAGGGTAGGTCTACGAAAAACCTATCCATTTTTCTTAGAGATCAGAAAGATGAATTCTGTTTGCTGCAAATGATTTGCAAGACATATGCGCACAAAATATATGGGGTGGCGAATTTAAGAAATGTATGGTTTGTCCTCTGCAAATGGTCAAACTTCACTAAATTTTAGGAAAAGTAAAAGTTTCAAAAACATGTTTTTTATCGCTTCTGACTTTATTTTTTGTTAATTCTTCATGATATTTTCACAAGTTATGTATTGTTATGTCTGAAAGGGGATCACAATTAAAAATTTTAAAAATAATTGAAAAGGTCAAGGTCATGTCACGAATCTTGTGTTTTTATTCGGCCCCAAATAGCTCAAAAACTAAAAATATTTCTTTGAGAGTATATGAACAAAAGTTTTAGTTATTCAAGAGCTCTTTCCAGTGATGTTTAGTTTTTGAAGATCGGACTTGATTTGGTCATTTTACGGCAGTCCAAAGTTTGATCCTTTTTTGGAATAATTGTAAATCAGTTTTTATGCTTCAAATTGTGATATATAAGAAATAGAATGTTCGACTAGTGCGACTTGCGTACTTGATTGAACTATTTGCTGCATTGCTAGGTACCTAATGGTAAAATTTTAATCAATTTTGTTTCTCATTTTGCCGCTAGGGGGCGCTTAGCTTGAAAGCACTCTTCTACTTATAACTCAAAAAGTTAAAGCCTGATCCAAATGCGGTTTATTGCATTATGTTTCTTGTTGATAGCCTAATAAAATATGATAGTTTATAGGTATGAGTGGCTGAAACCCTTTGAGCTAGCAACGGAAGGTTGAAAGTTCGAACCTCGCAAAAAACTGTGCAGATGAGGGTATGTGTACGAAAAACCTATCCGTTTTTGTTAGACATCAGATAGAATAATTCTGTTTGCTGCAAATGATTTGCAAGACATATACGCACAAAATATATGGGGTAGCCAATTTAATAAATGCATGGTTTGTCCTCTAGAAATGGTCAAACTTCACTAAATTTTAGGAAAAATTAAAATTTCGAAAAGATGTTTTTTGTCGCTCCTGACTTTATTTTTAGTTCATTCTTCATGATATTTTCACAAGTTATGTATTGTTATGTTTGAAAGGGCCTCACAATTAAAAAGTTAAAATGAAATTTCAAAGGTCAAGGTCATATTACGATAATTGTGTTTTTATTCGGCTCCAAATAGCTCCAAAACAAAAAATATTTTATTGAAAGTATATAAGAAAAGTTTTAGTTCTTGAATAGCCCTTTCCAGTGATGTTTAGATTTTGAAGATCGGACTTGATTTGGTCATTTTACGGCAGTCTAAAGTTTGATTCTATTTAGAACAATTGTAAATCAGTTTTTATGCTTCAAATTGTAACCTTTGCTGCATTTTTAGGTACCTAATATTAAAATTTTACTCAATTTTGTTTCTCATTTTGCTGCTAGGGGGCGCTTGGCTTGAAATCTCCCTTTATTACTAAAATAATTAAAGTCTGATTTTTATGCAATTTTTTGCATTCTGTTCCTTGGTGACATCAATTTGAAACAACACTAAAATATTTATGCGATATTTCATGAAAATGATAGTAATTCATTGCAACATTAGTTCGTTATAATGTTAAGTGGCATATCGCATTGTCGCGTGTCATTTTATACTGTTGTGTGTCATTTGCAATTGTTGTTTATCGAGTACGATTGTCGTATGTCACCCTCATAAAGCAAGAAACACATATAATGTTGCAGTACCCGAAGTCTGTAAAAAAAGTTTTCAAGTTAGCGACTACATTACAGACAGGTAATACTTAAAAGTATTCTTCTTGGTAAAAAGTCTGCTTAAACATTGCGACAAAAATGTTTGAAAGATCACTGTATTCAACAGTATTCAAAAAGCCATTGAACGAAGAAATATGTTTTTCGAAACATGTGACTCGTGAACTGAATGGAATTGCTTTTGCGAAAACCGATGATATCGCAATAGCGATTCTAGTTTTTATTATTTTTCTAACCTTTTCTTGTGAACGGCATATCACCATGATAGAAAAAAGTCACATGTTTGAAATTTTAATCAGTTATTACCACGTATTTGAACTTGATCCTAACGTTGAGAAAATTTTCATTTATGTCTTACTTTTCCCGCCAGGGGGCGTTTTGCATGAAATTTATTAATGGCTAATAACTCACTAATTTGAGGTCCGATTCAAATGCGGTTTTTTGCATTCTGTTCCTTGTTGATAGCCAAATAAAATATGATAGGTTTCGAGGGTACGTGTCGCTGAAAGTATTGAGCTACAGAAGGTTGAAAGTTCGAACCTCGCAAAAAACTGTGCAAATGAGGGTAGGTCTACGAAAAACCTATCCATTTTTGTTAGAGATCAGAAAGATGAATTCTGTTTGCTGCAAATGATTTGCAAGACATATACGCACAAAATATATGGGGTGGCGAATTTAAGAAATGTATGGTTTGTCCTCTGCAAATGGTCAAACTTCACTAAATTTTAGGAAAAGTTAAAGTTTCAAAAACATGTTTTTTATCGCTTCTGACTTTATTTTTTGTTAATTCTTCATGATATTTTCACATATAATCTATTGTTATGTTTGAAAGGGACTCACAATTAAAAATTTTAAAAACATTGAAAAGGTCAAGGTCATGTTACGATTCTTGTGTTTTTATTCGGCCCCAAATAGCTCAAAAACTAAACATATTTCATTGAGAGTATATGAACAAAAGTTTTAGTTCTTCAAGAGCTCTTTCCAGTGATGTTTAGTTTTCGAAGACCAGACTTGATTTAGTCATATTACGGCAGTCCAAAGTTTGATCCTTTTTTGGAATAATTGTAAATCAGTTTTTATGCTTCAAATGGTGACATATAAGAAATAGAATGTTCGACTAGTGCGACTTGCGTACTTGATTGAACTATTTGCTGCATTGCTAGGTACCTAATGGTAAAATTTTAATCAATTTTGTTTCTCATTTTGCCGCTAGGGGGCGCTTAGCTTGAAAGCACTCTTCTACTTATAACTCAAAAAGTTAAAGCCTGATCCAAATGCGGTTTATTGCATTATGTTTCTTGTTGATAGCCTAAAAATATATGATAGTTTCTAGGTATGAGTGGCTGAAACTTTTTGAGCTAGCAACGGAAGGTTGAAAGTTCGAACCTCGCAAAAAACTGTGCAGATGAGGGTATGTGTACGAAAAACCTATCCGTTTTTGTTAGACATCAGATAGAAGAATTCTGTTTGCTGCAAATGATTTGCAAGACATATACGCACAAAATATATGGGGAAAAGATGTTTTTTGTCGCTCCTGACTTTATTTTTAGTTCATTCTTCATGATATTTTCACAAGTTATGTATTGTTATGTTTGAAAGGGCCTCACAATTAAAAAGTTAAAATGAAATTTCAAAGGTCAAGGTCATATTACGATAATTGTGTTTTTATTCGGCTCCAAATAGCTCCAAAACAAAAAATATTTTATTGAGAGTATATGAACAAAAGTTTTAGTTCTTGAATAGCCCTTTCCAGTGATGTTTAGTTTTTGAAGATCGGACTTGATTTGGTCATATTACGGCAGTCCAAAGTTTGATCCTTTTTTGGAATAATTGTAAATCAGTTTTTATGCTTCAAATTGTGATATATAAGAAATAGAATGTTCGACTAGTGCGACTTGCGTACTTGATTGAACTATTTGCTGCATTGCTAGGTACCTAATGGTAAAATTTTAATCAATTTTGTTTCTCATTTTGCCGCAAGGGGGGCGCTTAGCTTGAAAACACTCTTCTACTTATAACTCAAAAAGTTAAAGCCTGATCCAAATGCGGTTTATTGCATTATGTTTCTTGTTGACGGAAGGTTGAAAGTTCGAACCTCGCAAAAAACTGTGCAGATGAGGGTATGTGTACGAAAAACCTATCCGTTTTTGTTAGACATCAGATAGAAGAATTCTGTTTGCTGCAAATGATTTGCAAGATATATACGCACAAAATATATGGGGTAGCGAATTTAATAAATGCATGTTTGTCCTCTAGAAACGGTCAAACTTCACTAAATTTTAGGAAAAATTACAATTTCGAAAAGATGTTTTTTGTCGCTCCTGACTTTATTTTTAGTTCATTCTTCATGATATTTTCACAAGTTATGTATTGTTATGTTTGAAAGAGCCTCACAATCAAAAAGTTAAAATGAAATTTCAAAGGTCAAGGTCATATTACGATAATTGTGTTTTTATTCGGCTCCAAATAGCTCCAAAACAAAAAATATTTTATTGAAAGTATATAAACAAAAGTTTTAGCTCTTGAATAGCCCTTTCCAGTGATGTTTAGTTTTTGAAGATCGGACTTGATTTGGTCATTTTACGGCAGTCCAAAGTTTGATCCTATTTAGAACAATTGTAAATCAGTTTTTATGCTTCAAATTGTGATATATAAGGAATAGAATGTTCGACTAGTGCGACTTGTATGCTTCATTGAACCATTTGCTGCATTTCTAGGTACCTAATAGTAAAATTTTACTCAATTTTGTTTCTCATTTTGCTGCTAGGGGGCGCTTGGCTTGAAATCACCCTTTATTACTAAAATAATTAAAGTCTGATTTTTATGCATTTTTTTGCATTCTGTTCCTTGGTGACATCAATTTGAAACAACACTAAAATATTTATGCGATATTTCATGAAAATGATAGTAATTCAATGCAACATTAGTTCGTTATAATGTTAAGTGGCATATCGCATTGTCGCGTGTCATTTTATACTGTTGTGTGTCGTTTGCAATTGTTGTTTATCGAGTACAATTGCCGTATGTCACCCTCGAAAAGCAACACACACATATAATGTTGCAGTACCCGAAGTCTGTAAAAAAAGTTTTCAAGTTTGCGACTACATTACAGACAGGAAATACTTAAAAGTATTCTTCTTGGTAAAAAGTCTGCTTAAACATTGCGACAAAAATGTTTGAAAGATCACTGTATTCAACAGTATTCAAAAAGCCATTGAACGAAGAAATATGTTTTTCGAAACATGTGACTCGTGAACTGAATGGAATTGCTTTTGCGAAAACCGATGATATCGCAATAGCGATTCTAGTTTTTATTATTTTTCTAACCCTTTTTTGTTAACGGCAAATCTCCGTGATCAGAAAAGCCACATTTATGAAATTTTAATCAGTTTTTACCACGTATTTGAAGATGATCCTAACGTTGAGAAAATTTTCATTTATGTCTTACTTTTCCCGCTAGGGGGCGTTTTGTATGAAATTTATAAATGGCTAATAACTCAGTTATTTGAGGTCCGATTCAAATGCGGTTTGTTGCATTCTGTTCCTTGTTGATAGCCTCATAAAATATGATAGATTTTGAGGTACGTGTCGCTGAAAGTTTTTGAGCTTTAGAAGGTTGAAAGTTCGAACCTCGCAAAAAACTGCGCAAATGAGGGTAGGTCTACAAAAACCTATTTTTGTTAGAGATCAGATAGAAGAGTTCTGTTTGCTGCAAATGATTTTTCCTCAAAAAAAATTTGTGTTTGAGGAAATTAAATATACGCACAAAATATATGGGGTGGCGAATTTTAAAAAATGAATGGTTTGTCCTCTAGAAACGGTCAAACTTCACTAAATTTTAGGGAAAATTAAATTTCAAAAACATGTTTTTTGTCGCTCCTGACTTAATTTTTAGTTCATTCTTCATGTTATTTTCACAATTTATGTATTGTTATGTTTGAAAGGGCCTCACAATTAAAAAGTTTAAAAATGAATGAAAAGGTCAAGGTCATATTACGATTATTGTGTTTATATTCGGCCCCAAATAGCTCCAAAACTAAAAATATTTCAATGAGAGTATATAACAAAAGTTTAAGTTCTTCAAGAGCTCTTTCCATTGATGTTTAGTTTTTGAAGATCAGACTTGATTTGGTCATTTTACGGCAGTCCAAACTTTGATCCTTTTTTGGAATAGTTGTAAATCAGTTTTTATGCTTCAAATTGTGATATATAAGAAATAGAATGTTCGACTAGTGCGACTTGTATACTTGATTGAACTATTTGCTGCATTGCTAGGTACCTAATGGAAAAATTGTAATCTTTTTTTCTTCTTCTCATTTTGCCGCTAGGGGGCGCTTAGCTTGGAAGTACTCTTCTACTTATAACTCAAAAAGTTGAAGTCTGATCCAAATGCGGTTTGTTGCATTGTGTTCCTTGTTGATAGCCTAATAAAAAATGATAGTTTCTAGGTATAAGTGGTTGAAATATTTTAAGCAAGTAACGGAAGGTTGAAAGTTCGAACCTCGCAAAAAAAAAAATGTGCAGATTAGGGTAGGTCTACGAAAAACCTATCCATTTTTGTTAGAAATCAGATAGAAGAATTCTGTTTGCTGCAAATGATTTGCAAGACATATACGCACAAAATATATGGGGTGGCGAATTTAAGAAATGCATGGTTTGTCCTCTAGAAAAAGGTCAAACTTCACTAAATTTTAGGAAAAATTAAAATCTTAAAAATATGTTTTTTTGTCGCTCCTGACTTTATTTTCTGTTCATTCTTCATGAAATTTTCACAAGTTATGTATTGTTATATTTGAAAGGGCCTCACAATTAAAAAGTTAAAAAACATTGAAAGTCAAGGTCATATTACGATAATTGTGTTTTTATTCGGCCCCAAAGTGCTCCAAATCTAAAAATATTTCATTGAAAGTATATGAACAAAAGTTTTAATTCTAAATAGTTCTTTCGTATAATGTTTAGTTTTTGAAGATCGGACTTGATCTTTTCATTTTACGGCAATCCAAAGTTTGATCCTTTTTTGGAATAATTGTTATTCAGTTTTTATGCTTAAAATTGTGATATATAAGAAAAAGAATGTTCGATTAGTGCGACTTATATACTTGTTTGAACTATTTGCTGCATTTCTAGGTACCTAATTGTAAAATTTTTATCATTTTTTTTTCTCATTTTGCCGCTAGAGGGCGCTTTGCTTAAAATCACTCTTTTGCCTAAAACTCAAAACGTTAAAGTCTAATTGAAATGCGGTTTTCAGCATTTTGTTCCTTGTTGACAGTACCACAGAATGTGATGTGATGATAGGGTATGGGGAAATATTTGCGCTAGAGGAGTTTGAATGTTCTAACATTAAAAAAAACAACAAAAAAAACCCCAAAAAACTGTGCAAATGAGAGTAGGTCTTCAAAAAACCTTTGCATTCTGTTTCATATTAAAAATTGTGGCTGAGTTGAAATAAAGTGTTCAAGTTGATTATTTTTTTATTATTTTTCTAACCTTTTTTTGTGAACGGCATATCACCATGATAGAAAAAAGTCACATGTATGAAATTTTAATCAGTTATTACCACATATTTGAAAATGATCCTAACGTTGAGAAAATTTTCATTTATGTTTTACTTTTCCCGCCAGGGGGCGTTTTGCATGAAATTTATTAATGGCTAATAGCTCACTTATTTGAGGTCCGATTCAAATACGTTTTTTTGCATTCTGTTCCTTGTTGATAGCCAAATAAAATATGATAAGTTTCGAGGGTACGTGTCGCTGAAAGTATTTGAGCTACAGAAGGTTGAAAGTTCGAACCTCGCAAAAAACTGTGCAAATGAGGATAGGTCTACGAAAAACCTATCCATTTTTGTTAGAGATCAGATAGATGAATTCTGTTTGCTGCAAATGATTTGCAAGACATATACGCACAAAATATATGGGGTGGCGAATTTAAGAAATGTATGGTTTGTCCTCTGGAAACGGTCAAACTTCACTAAATTTTAGGAAAAATTAAAGGTTCAAAAACATGTTTTTTATCGCTTCTGACTTTATTTTTTTGTTAATTATTCATGATATTTTCACAAGTTATGTATTGTTATGTCTGAAAGGGGATCACAATTAAAAAGTTAAAAATAAATGAAAAGGTCAAGGTCATATTACGATTATTGTGTTTTTATTCGGCCCCAAATAGCTCCAAAACTAAAAATATTTCATTGAGAGTATATGAACAAAAGTTTTAGTTATTCAAAAGCTCTTTCCAGTGATGTTTAGTTTTTGAAGATCGGACTTGATTTGGTCATTTTACGGCAGTCCAAAGTTTGATCCTTTTTTTGGAATAATTGTAAATCAGTTTTTATGCTTCAAATTGTGATATATAAGAAATAGAATGTTCGACTAGTGCGACTTGCGTACTTGATTGAACTATTTGCTGCATTGCTAGGTACCTAATGGTAAAATTTTAATCAATTTTGTTTCTCATTTTGCCGCTAGGGGGCGCTTAGCTTAAAAACACTCTTCTACCTATAACTCAAAAAGTTGAAGTCTGATCCAAATGCGGTTTGTTGCATTGTGTTCCTTGTTGATACTCTAATAAAATATGATAGTTTCCAGTTATGAGTGGCTAAAACATTTTGAGCTACTAAAGGAAGGTTGAAAGTTCGAACCTCGCAAAAAACTGTGCAGATGAGGGTAGGTCTACGAATAACCTATCCATTTTTGTTAGAGATCAGATAGAAGAATTCTGTTTGCTGCAAATTATTTACAAGACATATACGCACAAAATATATTGGGTGGCGAACTTAATGAATGCATGGTTTGTCCTCTAGAAACGGTCAAACTTCACTAAATTTTAGGAATAATCAAAATTTCAAAAACATGGTTTTTGTCGCTCCTGACTTTATTTTTAGTTCATTCTTCATGATATTTTCACAAGTTATGTATTGTTATGTTTGAAATGACCCCACAATTAAGAGGTTAAATTGAAATTGCAAAGGTCAAGGTCATATTACGATTACTGTGTTTTTATTCGGCTCAAAATAGCTCAAAAACAAAAAATATTTTATTGAAAGTGTATGAACAAAAGTTTTAGTTCTTGAATAGCCCTTTCCAGTGATGTTTAGTTTTTGAAGAATGAACTTGATTTGGTCATTTTACGGCAGTCCAAATTTTGATTCTCTTTAGAACAATTGTAAATCAGGTTTTATACTTCAAATTTTGATATATAAGGAATAGAATGTTTGACTAGTGCGACTTGTATACTTGATTGAACCATTTGCTGCATTGCTAGGTACCTAATAGAAAATATTTACTCAATTTTGTTTCTCATTTTGCCGCTAGGGGGCGCTTGGCTTGAAATCACTCTTTATAAAAAAATAATTGAAGTCTGATTTTATGCAATTTTTTTTGCATTCTGTTTCTTGGTGACATCAATTTGAAACAACACTAAAAATCAAAGCGATATTTCATGAAAATGATAGTAATTCAATGTAACATTAGTCTGTAATAGTGTTGAGTTGCATAATATATTGTCGCGTGTTATTGTCGTTTGCAATTCTTGTTTATCGAGTACAATTGTCGTATGTCGCCATCATAAAGCAACACACACATATAACGTTGCAGTACCCGAAGTCCGTAAAAAAGGTTTTCAAGTTTGCGACTACATAACAGACAGGTAATACTTAAAAGTGTTCTTCTTGGTAAAAAGTCTGCTTAAACATTGCAACAAAAATGTTTGAAAGATCACTGTTAACAGTATTCAACAAGCCATTGAACGAAGAAATATGTTTTTCGAATCATGCGACTCGTGAACTGAAAGGAATTGATTTCGTGAAAACTGATGATATCGCGACTACATAACTGACAGGTAATACTCAACAATATTCTTTTGGGTAAAAAGTCTGCTTAAACATTGCGACAAAAATGTTTGAAAGATCACTGTTAACAGTATCAACAAGCCATTGAACGAAGAAATGTTTTTCGAATCATGCAACTCGTGAACTGAATGGAATTGCTTTCGTGAAAACATTGATATCGCGACTACATAACTGACAGGTAATACTCAAAAATATTCTTTTGGGTAAAAAGTCTGCTAAAACATTGTGACAAAAATGTTTGAAAGATCGCTGTTAATGGTATTCAACAAGCCATTGAATGAAGAAATATGTTTTTCGAATCATGCGACTCGTGAACTGAAAGGAATTGATTTCGTGAAAACTGATGATATTGCGACTACATAACTGACAGGTAATACTCAACAATATTCTTTTTGGTAAAAAGTCTGCTTAAACATTGCGACAAAAATGTTTGAAAGATCGCTGTTAAAGTATCAACAAGCCATTGACCAAAGAAATGTTTTTTGACTCATGCGACTCATGAACTGAATGAAATTACTTTAATGAAATCCATTGATATCGCGACTACATAACTAACAGGTAATACTCAAAAATATTCTTTTGGTTAAAAAGTCTGCTTAAACATTGCGACAAAAATGTTTGAAAGATCGCTGTTAACAGTATTCAACAAGCCATTGAACGAAGAAATATGTTTTTCGAATCATGCGACTAGTGAACTGAGAATTGCTTTTGCGAAAACCGATGATATCGCGATAGCGATTCTAGTTAGGTTTTCGCATCGCTTGCGAAAACCTATTGTTCTTCTTCTGTTTTATTTTTTTTTAGGTTTTCGCATCGCTTGCGAAAACCTATTGTTCTTCTTCTGTTTTATTTTTTTTTTTATTTTTATTATTATTTTTCTAACCTTTTTTTGTGAACGGCATATCACCATGATAGAAAAAAGTCACATTTCGATTTTTACCACTTTTGTCCTAAGATTTGAATTTGATCCTCACGTTGAGAAATTTTTCATTTTTGTCTTAGTTTTGCCGCTAGGTGGCGTTTTGTAAAAATGACTAAGGGCTAATAACTCTGTTATTTGAGGTCCGATTCAAATGCGGTTTTTTGTATTGTGTTCCTTGTCAGAAACTTAATAAAATATGATACGTTTCAATTTTTGCGTTATAAAACTTTCGTGCTACAGGAGGTTGAAAGTTCAAATCTCGAAAAAAACGATGAAATAAAGGTAGGTCTACGAAAAACGTGCCCATTTTTTTCAGAGATGAGATAGGAGAATTTTGTTTGTTGCATATGATTCGCAAGACACATACGCACAAAATATATGGTGTGGCGATTTTGAGAAATGCATGGTTTGTCAACAGTATGCGGTCAAACTTTACCAATATTTTCGAAAAATCAACATTTTAAAAGCATGACTTTTAATGTTATTTGCAGTTCCTGACTTTTTTTTTTATTCAATCTTCATCATTTTTTCACTGTTAATGCATTTTCATAAAACAAATAAAATAATAGAAAAAAAATCACATATAATATGCAAAGGTCAAGGTCATATACCAATTATTATTATTTATATCGGCATAAAATAGCTCCAAATCTAAAAATATTTTATAGAAAGTATATGAACAAAAGTTTTAGTCTGCGAAGAGATCTTTCCATTGGTGTTTATTTTTTGAAGATCGGACTTCATTTGATCAAATGACCACAGTCCAAAATTTGATCCTTTTATCAAACAATTGTAAATCCGTATGTTTCCGCTTTTTTGCTGCTCCTGACTTTAATTTTTGTTTAATCTTCATCATTATTTCACTGTTTATGCATTTTTATAAAACAAATAAAATCATAGAAAAAAATTCAAGCATAATATGCAAAGGTCAAGGTCATATATCAATTATTATTATTATTATCGGCATAAAATAGCTCCAAATCTAAAAATATTTTATAGAAAGTATATGAACAAAAGTTTTAGTCTGTGAAGAGGTCTTTCCATTGGTATTTAGTTTTTAAGATTTTTAAAGTTAAGAATTG
>CM037780.1:77329902-77347554 GCA_021229015.1 Solen grandis | reverse complement strand
TTAAAAAAAACGTTTTTTTTTTTTAAATTTTTTAAATTTTTTTTTGGGTTCCAAATTTTTGGTTTAAAATCTTAACATTTTTTTTTTTTTCTAAAAAAAATAAAAAAATTTTTTTTTTTTTAAATTTTTCCCCCCATATTTGGAATTAATTTTTTCCCCTTCCATTTTTTCCCTAATTTTTTTTAAAATTCAAAGGGGGGAAATTTATTTTTGTTGGGGGGCCAAAAAAATTTTTTGGGGGGAAAAAAAACAAACCAAAATTCAACCCCCATTTTTTTTAATAAAAAAAAGGGGGAAATGGAAAAAAATTTTCAAACCCAATTTAAAATAATGTAGAAGGGGTTCGATTTATTTTATTTAAAAATCAAAACGGGAAAAAAATTTTAATAAAAAAAATTTAAAAAAAATCTTTTTTCCAAAAACAACCTAATTTAGCATAGGGTCCCCTTTTTTAATTATCCTTTCCAAAATTTTTGGTTTATTTTAAAAAATTTAAAACTTTAAAAACAAGCAAATTTTTTTTTTGCCTACCGGCCAGGAAAAAGTGGGGAAAAAAAAAAAATTTAAAAAACATGGCTCTGTAAAAAAATTTAAAGGCTCAAAATCAATTTTTTCATGTTCCCCCTAAAAAAACAAAATTTTTTTTAAAAACTAAGAAAAAAATCTTTGTTTATTTAAATTTTAAATTATGAATCCCCCTTTTAATGTAAAAGGGGGAAAAATATTTTTTTTTTTTATTTGGTTATTTTTTAAACCACCCTCCAAATGGACACAATTTTTGGAAAAATGCCTTGACTATATTCTGGTTTTTTTTTTTTGGGGGAAAAATAATTTTTTAATTTAAAAAAAAATGGGAAAATTTTTTTTTTTTTTTATATTACTTTTCCCCCCACACGTCCCAAAAATTTAAAACACTCTTTTTTTCTATAATCCCAAACACTTTTCCGTTTTTTTCCCCTTTTCATTTTTCTTTTTTTTTAAAAAACTTTGGGATTCTTCCCCCCCACGGGGCCCTTTAAATTTGAAATTTTTTGCCCAAAATTTTAAATTTTTTAATATTATTCAAGATTTTTTAAAAGGGGAAAAAATTAAATTGTTATTTATTTTTTTTGAAACATTTTTGGTGATTTCGTGCCAGCTTTCCCTTTTGTTTTTATTGTTTAACTTTTTGTTTTTTAAAACAAAAAAAAAAAACACTAAGTTTTTCCCAAAAAAATTTTTATAAAACTTTTCCAAAAAAAAGTTTTTGCCCGGGGGCCCCCTTTTTAAAATTTTCTGAAATTTTTAAAATTTAAAATAACAATTTTAAAAATTTAAAATAAAAAAATTTATTTTTGACCCAAATTGGGAAAAAAAAAAAATAAAAAGGGGCCCCAAAAGGTTTTAAAATTTCATTTCCCAAAGATTTTAAATTATTTAGTGAAAAAGTTTCCATTTTTAAGTTTAGTGTTTCTTTTTTAAAAAAATATTGTTTAAAAAATTTTTTTTTAAAAGTTAAAACCTTTTAAAAATTTAAAAAATTAAAAATAAAATTTAAAAAAATAAAAAAAAAAAAAAATTTTTGGGGGGGCCCTTTCCTTGGAAAAACCTGCCCGGGGTTTTAAAAATCAGGGAAGGGGGTATTTAAAAACCCCCCAACAATATCGGGGGTTTAATTTAAAAATAATTTTTATTGGAATAAAAAAAAACCCCCCCAAACGCCCACATAGGGTTTACAAAAATTTTGGGTATCAGGAAACCTACCTTGGCAAACAACATAATTAAAACAGTTATATCCCTTGGGAGGGTTTTTATACAATAACAAGCAAGAACGAAAATGGTAAATAAATTCCTTTAAGTGAAAAAATATTTTACAATGGTGTAAAAATAAAATTTTTGAAATATTAATTTTTTGTTAAATAATTCATACGGGTATAAAAAAATGCAGCCCGACCGGAAGAAAACAAAAAAATCTTTACTTCTGAAACCATTGGTTGGATCATGAAGAACTTTTGTTGCCTGGCAACCAAAGCAAAAAAAAAAATGCCTTACTTAAAAAACACAGACCACAGCTTGATATTTTGTACATAGTATCCTTCTGGGTTTCCGCCTTTTTACAACAAAATCAAATTCGGTGAGCAAAATTTGGGCCACTTGGCCCCCTCTTGATTTTCTTCTTTCCCCACAAATGTCCAAAACGCTGGGGCCCAAAATGAAAATTTCCTTAGTGCGAAGCTACCAAAGTTTTTTCAAAGGTTCCCCTTCAACTGGGGCACAGGTGCTAAAAATAATTTTAAAGTGAAATCCCAAAAAATTTTTCCAAAACCCCAAAAGGGGCCCAAAATTTTTTTGTCCTAAAGGCCTTTACCCTTATTCAAAACTATCCTGGAGTTGAAAATGGGCCCCCCCCCAGGGGCACTTGAATCCAAGACTTACATTGGAAAAAATAAAAAATCTTCTAGTCAGAAAACAGGCCCGTAGACAACCAATTTTTTCCAAACAGGCCCTGAATTTAAAATTGGCCCGCCCCCGGGGGCACTTAAATTTACATAGACCCCATTACCCCAAAAATTGGCAAGAAGGCATTTAGTTTTTTCAGGGAAACAATTTTTGGGGCCCTCTTTGGGCCCCCTTTTTTTTTGAATGCCCAATGTAAAGGGGGTTTCTGATTTTTCCGGCCCTTTTCCTCGTGGCCTTGGGTCAAAATTGTCAAAACCATCCTCCTCCTAAACGCTTGGGCCCTTTTTAAAAAAATTTTTCAAAAGTTCCTTTTTGGGAACTTATAAATTAAAAAATGGTCCTGGTTTCCTTCAAATTGGACAATAAAATAATTTAAAAAGCAAACTTGAAAACTTCTTTCAAAATCAACGAGCAGTTTTGGTAAAATGTTTTTTCCTTTTCCCTACCCAAAATTGTAAAATTCCCCATTATAAAAGACCCCCACCCGGGTCCTTTTTTAACATTAATTAATAGAAAAAATTTAAAAACTTCTTCAAAAACTCTGGTTTTTTTTTAAGATATCTTTGGGCCCTCCAAATTGGGACAATAAACCCTGGAAAAAAACCCCGCACCAGGGTCACTTTTTACTGATTTTGGAAAAACAAAAAACTTTCCAAACTGGGCCGGGTTTAATTTGGTTGAAACATATCTTTTGGGAACCAAGATTGACAAATCTCCCCAAAAATCCCTTTTAAGGGGGACAACATAAGAAAAAGGAAATCTTAAAAAATTTCTAAAATATGGGGCCTAACTTAGAATTTGATTAACCCCTTTTTGGGTGTTTTTCCAACCCTAGGGGATAATACCCCGACCACATTTTTTAAAAATGGGTTTTAAAAAATTTAAAAAATCTTTCCCTAAACCCAAAGGCCAGACAAAGAATTTGGGAGAAAATTTACTTTTTTGGCCCTTTTCAATAAAATTTAAAATTTTCCCCCCAACATTTTTTAAAAGTTTTGGAAAAAAAAAAAATCTTCTCAGTAAACCCCCTTTGGTATTTTTGGATTTAAACTTCCCCACCAAGGTTCTCCTAGCCCAAATGAAAAGACCCCCAACCAGGGGCACTTGTTTTACTAAATTAAAAAGGTTTTTCCTTAGAAAATTTGCAAATTTTTTTTTAAAAGGTTTTTTCAATAAAAATTTTAAATCGGCCCTTGGTGATAAAAAACCCCCCCCCAAGTCTTTTCCGAAACCAAAACCCTTTCAGAAAAATTTTTAATAAAATTTTTTAAATTTAATTAATAAAATTTTTTTAAAAACCTTAAAAATTTTAAAATTACATACTTTTGGGAATCCCCTTTTTTTTTTAAAAAATTTTTTTTTTAAAAAAAAAAACAATAAAAAATTTTTTGAAATTTTTTTATAAAACCAAAATGAGAATAAGGCATGTTGCTAAATGAGTCCCCAAAATATTTTAAAATTTTCTTAAAACAAATCTTTCAAAATCAAAAATTTTTTTTAAAAAAAACAGGAAAAGCTCCCCTTTGGGACCTTTTTAATTTCAAATAATTTTTAAAGTTTTTTTTTCCAAAAATTTAAAATTTTTTCAAAAAAAATGGATTTCCCTTTTTTTGGGAAGAACTTTTCCCCTTTAAAATTTTAAAATTCGGATTCTAAAAGACTGAACACACCGCTTATACATTATTTTTCAAATTTTAAATTTTCTGGGAAAAAACTTTGGTTTTTTTTAAAAATATCCTTTTTTCCCCTTGATGGGTAAAAAATTTTAAAAAACAGGCCCCCGGATCGAATTTTTATCATTTCAATTTCTTCCCTACAAAAGGGCCATAAAAAGGTATTCCCCCCGTTAAGAACTTTTTTGTTTTAAAATTTTTTAAAAGTCAAAACATAACGTTTTAAAAAAAACAGTAAAAAAACTTAAAGTTTTTTTTTAAAAAATTCTCAGAGAAAATTTGATTAAACAATTTCAAGGAACCTTTTCACAAAAATGAAAAAAAAGATACAAAAAGGGGAATAATTTAGCAAAAGAAAACCCATCAAAATCCCACAAAGGAACCATACAGGGGATCGATCAAGAAACCGGGAAAGCAAATTTAAAATAGCAAAACATAAAGGGAAAAAAAAATTTGATTTGTATGAAAAAACAAAAAAAACAAATAATAAAAAGGCACAAAAAAAGGGGGGTTTTCATTAAAAAAAAATTCCTAACCTTGAAAAAAAAAAACCTTTTGGATTTAACTGGAAAGGAAAACTGATTCAATGAAACAACAGGGGAAAAAAACCCAAAAAAGGGTTTTTCCCTTTGGGGAAAAAATTAAATTTTTGAAAATTTAAAAAAAAAAAACCTTTAAAAGGAGGAAAAATGCTACCCAAAACAATGGAAGGGGCCCTTCAAAAAAAGGTAATTGTTTTTTTTGTTTTTAAAAAATTATTTAGGTTAAAAAAAAACCCCCCTTTTTGGTCCCAAAACATATGCACCCCCAAAATTTTTAAGTTAAGGGGAAAAAAAAGAAAAACACCTTTTGTTTCCCCTGGCCAAAATTTTTTAATTTTTGTCTAGCGAAGGGAACTTGACCCACACAGTGTAAACATCAAGAGAAAAGCCCCTCAAGTGTTCTGTGTTGAGTATGCATGAAAATTTCAAGTTTTACTTGGGCAACACATGAAAAAAATCCGGATCTCGTGAAAGTAAGTTAAAAAAGACGAAAAAACTTTTGATCGCCTTATGCTTAGGCAAATGGGGAAAATCAAAATAACTGAAAGTGAAATACCTTTTGCATTGTTCAACAAGGGAAAAACAAAATTGGGTATTTAGTTTTTTAACTTTAGTTTATTTAATGAAAAACAAAAAAATGTTTTTTTACTGTTCAGTGAAAACAAAAAAAAGAATTTGGGAAGAAATATAATAAAGCTTTTTTTTGATTGTATATTTGGCAACTTGTCAATATTTATAATGTTGGAAAAGAAAATTTGGGTTTTTTACTCTGCATTCCCAAATTTTAAAACCCTTTGAGGAAAAATTTCCCCAAAACAATTGTACCCCCAAATTGTAGGAGCCGCTATTGAAAGGAAAAACAAAAATTTTATTCCCACTATGTAAGATGCAGCATTAAATAAAGAAACTGAACAGTATTGTTTAGTTATGTGTAGGCCTAAAAAAAAATAAATGTGATTTTGGCATCCAGACCCTACCTAGCGAAAAACCCTCCAACCCAGTTTTTTTAGCTGCCACTTCATTTTGAGACTGCTGTTTTCCACGATTTATTTATTGCTATGACGGACTTTAAAAAAAAAAAGTTAAAAAAAAGATTAAATCTCTACTCTTTCTAACTTTTTTGAGACTGTTGCCTGTAAACACAATATTTTCTTTAGCTTAGAAAACCCATACTGCTGAGTACTCCTATGTCAGGGATTGTTTAGGGTAAATTTAATACATTTTACAGGTGATTTCCCTAAGCTTTAAACTGACTTTTTTCTCCAAATAACTACCAGTAACCTGTATAACCAATTTTTATACCCCGCTATCTTCTTTGCGGGGCATATAGATTTTTGGTCTGTGCATCCATAAGTGTGTCCGTTCATCTGTCTGTCACATCTCAGGTTTACCTTTGCGCTTAAGCTTTTTTCCTATGAAGATTACTTCATACTTTATGAAACTAGGTACAAACTTACAATCATGATATGATCTTATTTAATATTGATGCAAACTCATTGCTCTGACCTATATTTCATGGTTGGATGAACATGATAAAATTGGTTGTTCTGCAATTGCTTTAGGTTTTTTGCATCACCTGCTGTAAGCAGGGTTGATACCTAGGGATCCCTTTTCCTTTGTCTGTCCATCCATCATACTTTTTCCATCACTCTCCTGCAGGTGACACACATGTTCAAGAGAACACTTGTTTTTCTATGAGGATGACTTAACATCTTCCTGAAACTTGACTTACATGTACATCATGATATGCTGGTCCCTTGGTCGAGTGGTAAGAGTGTCTGCTTCGGGAGTGGGAGGTCCTGAGCTCGATACCCCAGCAGTTACATACCAAAGTCATAAAAATAGTACTGTTATAGCTCCCTTCCCTTGGCACTCAGCATAATAAGGGTAGTTCCAGGACTGGTTGGCCTGGTGTCAGGATAATGCGACTGTATGGTATCATGCCAGATGTCTGTGGCGTAATACTGCAGTGTGGAAGCACTTTATTCTGCCTCAAGTAGACATCATGTCCAAATGACTAAAATACTGTTGGGGACGTTAAACTTAACAAACATCATAATAGGATTATTTCCTGGTAGTCTTTATTTAATTTTATTGCTGTGTCCTGGTTAAATTGGTTATTCTGCCCCAGGTTTACCTCTGTGTTAAAGCTACTTTTTCTTTTAAAGGTAATTTTCACATAATCATGCAACTTTGTTTAAATGTACATCATTATATAAACTTTTAAAATACAAGCAAATATGTGGTTCTGACCATATCCTGGCAGGCATTAGGGAAAAATGATAAGAGAAAAATATCACATACATTTCAATATACAACTATGAACATCTGGATTCAAATATAATTTATTAACAGATACATAAATGCTAACTAAAAATTATATGAATTGACCAGAGAAGATACAATTTACCTGATAGATGTATTTTGTCTGTCGATGATTTTGACTGAAAAGCTCTTTTTTTATTTTTTGGTGGGGTGGGGGTACAAAAGAGTTAACGTCCGATTCGACATTGGCCCATGGCAAATTTTCGGAAGCCAGTCAGTAGTGCATTTGGACGTACATTTGTAACAGCCCACACTGTGTCCCATAGGGATTGTGACACATATTCTTTGGTATCACTGGATAGCCCCATCGAAGAAGAAAACAAATCTTCCTGTGTACATCCCAATCTTGGGAAAGGCTATAGGCAATACACCTGCAATAACGTAATGGTGGGATAGATATGAATTGTTTGTATTTGGAGATACATTTGTAACACCCCACAACCTTGTAAAAGAGCAAAAAAACTCACTTTCAGGGGCAGATAAATCTTAGAAGTGGTGACCCCTATATTTTCCATAATTAGTTTCTAATGTAATTCTCTATAATCATGCAAAGTTTTAGAAATTTCTCATGACTAGATTTTATTTTCCTTCTTTTTCTATATACAAAATAACTGCATTGTGAACATATACCGTTAAGTTGTGAAAATATTACAATGGTAATAAAAATATAATTTGGTGAAATAACTATTAGTTTTGATTTACATATATTTCTTATTGTAAGTAATCAATACTGTGACTAAAGAATTTGTTGTCCTTTTAAGTTGTAAAAATAATTAATATTATAAAAACGAAAAAAAAAATATAATTTTGTGCTATAACTATTTTTTTTATATTTTTCATAAATTCTGGAATATTCAACATGGTTTAAATTTAATATCTAAACATCCCACAAATATTATTTTAGATGCTAAATTTCCAAATTTGTGTTTGGTCCCGTAGAATAAACACTGTTAATTCAGGGGACGTAATTAGTTCCGGTACATCCTTACAAACTCCTCACAGTGATCTCCCATGCACGCTGATGTTATCTTCCTCGATTAAGGTAATTAAACGTCAAATATCATTAAAGTTAATTTACCTTATGTTCAACATAGGCTAGTTGCATACACAATGAGTTTCAGTGTACTTTTCATTGGAAATGTTTGGCTTAATGTTGCAAAAATAAGTTACGAGGCAAAGGACGGTGTGCCTCGCTCAGAAACATGGTAAACAATATGGCCGACAAGGTTTTAGGATTATATTGCTTAATAGCTCCTTAAATATGGAAACACAAACTGCTGTTTTTTCCATTTCTTTTCGGAGGTATGAAATTGGTGTTGATGTACCAGTAAAGTGCACGCCATATCTGCTTATTCTTGCAGAATCATAATAGTTATTTTGTTTTTATCCATAGACATATAACATACATATACATATGTCTATGTTTTATCGTTTCATAACACCCCTGGAATAGAGGTCAATTCGTAATCAGACTAATTCGCAATCTCTCATTTTCGGCCAATTCGTAACCATTTTATGTTATGTTAATTCTTACTTCTACTGACAATAATTTTGGTGCAGAGAGGTGTTATATGTGTTACGATTCATATGCTGTTTGATGTAAATTGGTGCATGGATGATTTAATAATAAATAATAATAAAGCCGAAGTTTGAAAACATTTTGGATAATATGATAAAGGACATTCCCATGAATCAGAGTGACTTCTGCAATCAGAATAGCAAAATGTAGTTTAATGTATCATATTTTTCTTTTGTTAAAAAGTTTTTGACAGTGGTTTGGAATTGACCAAAAACGGTTAATGAATTGACCTAAAAGAAGGGGTTACGTATTGGAACACAAGCCCCCCCCTTCTGGAAACTTGAAATATCACTGGGTAAAATGTTCAGGGTTTCATGAGATGGTAAGTTAACAATATGTAGACTGAGTTTTAATTAGCTGTTTATTAGTCTACATTGTGTACCTGTAATTTGTGATATCGTTCTACTTTCAGTTTTGTGATATCCCCAACGGCAGGGCTTGACAACCAGTACCAAAAATAGCGTGTCATGATTTCATAACTTACATTATTCAGTCCATCATACATTACTTTTGCAATCACAGATAAAAGCGAGTCGGTAGGGAGCATGTAAATGTAAACAGATTATCCGAGTATTCCGCATTATTCATAATTAGCCTAAATGAGGCACAGGTGACTGACTCAGCCATGATATAATTTATTGATTTTTTCATCTGCACCCAGCATGTGCTTTCTAAGTAATAAACTGTACATGTATGTACCGGCAACTGAGTTCTCATTTGAGCTGAATGGAATAATGTTTAGTTCAAACAAGAAAGATTTTTTTTCTGTAAACTAAAGCTGTCTGAAATTGCAAAATACAGTAAAAGGTAAATTGGCATGTATCATTTTACATTTTCCACACTAGATCTAAGCTTTCAAAAAAGTAAAGAAAAAAATAATAAAATGCCAACCGACCCATTTTTTTCTAAGTCTGTAACCAGTAACAAGACTTTTTTTAATACCTGAGCTTTTGGAGTCACCCCGGTGTCCGTGTCCCAAGAAATGTTACGGTCACAATGGGCCATGTCCAAGGACCACACCTGGATTTTTGTATAGAACTACATGTATATAGGGAAGTCTTGAAAAATCTTCTCTTTCAAACCACTCCATGGATTTTACCAAATTTCACTAAATTGATAATTATGTAAGTCTGAAGCTTATTCCTATTTTTTTTTTTAATTTCATGAAGAACTTTGGTTGCCATGGCAATCAGAAGACATAACTTGTTTTGTTATGCGTCAACAATTTCAACAATTTTCTCCTCTGAAACTACCAAATGGATTTTCATAAAATTAACCGAAATGATACTTAATTAAGGTAGCCTAATGCAAAGTCCTAATTTTTTTCATTCCATGAAAAACTGGTTGCCACGGCAAACAGGAGAAAATCTTGAAAATGCTTTTTCTCAGAAATATAAAGACCTACAGATTTGATATTTGGTACATAGCATCAGCTTCTGGTGCCTCAACACTATCAACAAATATGTGCATCAGGGTTTACATGAGGACCACACCTAGATTTTATATGGAACTATATATGGAAAACAAAAATAATCTTTACTTCTGAAACCATTGGTTGGATCATGTAGAACTTTTTTTGCCATGGCAACCAGAATGCATAACTATAAAATGCCTTCTCATACAGTCCTACAATTTGATATTTTGTATATAGTATCTTCCCATGGTTCCAGCCTTTCTACAACAAACCAAACTCAGGTGAGCGATTTAGGGCCATCTGGCCCTCTTCTTTTTTAGCTCAGTTCCCATGTGAGCTTTTAGGCTGTCCGTTGTCCGTCGTCCACAAATGTTCAAATGAACATCTTCAAACCCTGGACCAAATTGATGAAAATTGCCTTTGATGTGCATGAAGCTCTACCAAAGTTGTTCAAATGGTTCCAGTCCGTTGCATATCTGGGTCACAGGAGATAAAAATAGATTTTTTAAGTGAAATCTTTAAAAAAAATCTTCTCCAAAACCGCAAAGGCAGCTAGAGCTTAGATATTTGGTGTGTGGCATTGTCTTATGGACCTTTACCAAGTTTATTCAAATCATGATCCTGGGTTGAAACTGGCCCCGCCCCAGGGGTCACTTGATTTTACATAGACTACATTGGAAAAACTAGAAAATCTTCTAGTCAGAAACCACAAGGCCTACAGTGTAGATATTTGTGTGTAACACATGGCCCAGTAAGACCTCTACGAGTTTGTCCAAATCACGGCCCTGAAGTCAAACTTGACCCTGCCCCAGGGGTCACTTGATTTTACATAGACTTCTATTGCCAATAATTGGCAATGAAGGCATTTATGTTTCTCAGGTGAGCGATTCAGGGCCATCTTGGTCCTCTTGTTTTTTTTTTCTTTGTAAAATTTTGTTTATACTGTATATAGAATGTAATGAAATCGAAAAAAAAAATTGGTTTTAAGAGCGTGACGCTATTTAGCTCAAAGGTGAGCATTAATGATCAATGATTGTCATATTGCCATCGCCTGTCCATCATTAACATTTAACTTAAAACAACATCTCTTTCAAAACTACTAGAACATTTTTTATAAAACTTAACAGGAATGCTCCTTTGGTGATCTTCTTTCAGAGTTGTTCAAATAATTCCACACAGAATTCTATTTGCCAAAACTTTAAACAGCTTCTTCCAAAAGTGCTGACTGGATGTCAAAGTATTTTGGCAAAGAAGTTCCTTGGCTGTCTCTCTCTATCAAGATTGTTTAAAAATTCTGGATTCATAAAAGTCATTGCCAAAAGGGGCTGGTGCCTGTTTTCCTTATAGCATTATTATAGTACAAATTTGAAAATCTTCTTGTCCAAAAGTACTGGCTTGATTTTTTTTTATAGATATTCCTTTTGTCAATCTCTTCTAGACTGGTAAAATTATTTTGATTCATCAAAAAACATGGCCACCAGGGATCAGAGCCCATTTTTCATCATATTCACTGTTTCCTTTCCTCCTGCTAATAAGATGTTCTCAGGTGGGAAATGCAGGGCCTTCATGGCCTCTTGTTAATGAACTTGTTAGATTTTATGAATGAATTTCATGAATAAGTACCAGAAAAACACTATCCTGCTTGTTACTTACAATATATTTTCTATTTCAGAATTCTCATGTAGGACATATTGACTTATGGAGACAATATCTACATTGGACACTTGACTGTTTCAAAATGAAACAAACAGATACACTGAGATCCTGAACTGGTATTGCACACGAACACATGCTAACTCCTACAAGAGGAAGCCATACAGGTGTTCTTTGTATCAAGAGCCTGTTGTTATTTTGCAACAATTGCTAAAAGTAAGCAGAAACATATACAGATAGAAAACAATACTTTTTATTTTATGAGACAAACTTGATAAAAGACAAGAAATATTCAAAAGTGTACTACAGAACAGAGTTGTCAGCATTAACCCCGCACATTTTCAGGAGTCTGCATCAACCAGACAAATGGAGAAAGAAAATCCATACAAATGTGATATGTGCCAGTATGCATGTGGCAAAAGGCAAATCTTGATCAATCACATGTACACACATACTGGAGAAAAACCATACAAATGTGATATGTGCCAGTATACATGCACCCAAAAGCAATACTTAATCCATCACAGACAAATACATACAGAAGAAAAACCATACAAATGTGATTTGTGCCAGTATGCAGGTAACACAAAGCAATACTTAATCAGGCACAGACGTATACATACAGAAGAGAAGCCCTACACCTGTACTGTATGTGCTTTTGCATTTAAATGGAAGACAAGCTTAAATGATCATATGCGAATACATACAGGGGAAAAGCCATACAAGTGTCAAGTGTGTGAAAATTCATTTAGGCATAGTACAAACTTGAAGAGACACATGCGTTCCCATACAGGGGAGAAGCACACAAAGGAGAAAAACCATAAAAAAGTAATTAGTAATAAGGCACCATGTTACAGCCTTAGTCTCGCACATGCATTCACATACAGGAGAAAAACCATACAAATGCAGTTTTTGTGAGTATGCATTTCGTTTTAAGTCAGGCCTAACAAGACATCTGCGTTTACACACAGGAGAAAAACCATACAAGTGTAATGTATGTGAGTCTACATATCAAGATAAATCAGATTTAATCCATCACATGAGAAAACATACAGGAGAAAAGCCATACACTTGTGCTCTGTGCAATTTTATGTCTAGTCGGAAGGGAAGCTTGACCCGACACATGTGTAAACATACAAGAGAAAAGCCATTCAAGTGTTCTGTGTGTGAGTATGCATGTAATTACAAGTTTGACTTGGTCAGACACATGAAAAAACATCCAGGAGTCTCTACTGAATGTAATGTTACTAATAGTAATGAAAGAGACATTATGAGTCAGCCTTGATGAAATGTGTTAAAAACTTAGGGCAAATGGCAAAAGTCAATATAAACTAAAAGTGAAATTCCTCTTATGACATATGTTCATATGTAGTGACAGACAACTTGGGTATTTAGTTTTTAACTTGATGTTCATTTAACGAAATCATATACATGTTTGTACATGTTCAGTGATAAGCAAAATAAATAATTAGTAAGAAATAAGTCTTCTTTATATTATATTTGTCATATATTGTATAAAGTTTGAATGAAAGATCAGTTTATTTAATCTGTATTTCCAGTTAAACCATTTAAACCCAGTTGTGGTATTTTTACCCCTAAAATTATACATGTAACCCCAAATTGTAGGAGCTCTCTATTGAAGGGATACAAACTTTAGGAAAAACAACAATTGTACTTCCACTATGTGAGATGCAGCATTAATTATAGAAACTGAACAGTTTTGTTGTAGTTATGTGTAGGCCTAAAAAAATGTTGTGATTTGGGCAACCAGACCCTTCCTAGCGAAAAACCCTCCAACCCAGTTTTTAGCTACCATTTCATTTTGAAACTGCTGTTTTCCATGATTCATTTACTGCAATGAGTGGAAGTGTAAAGTTGCCCATAAACTCAATATTTTCTTTTAGCCTTAGAAAACCCATACTGCTGAGTACTCAAATGTCAGTGATTGTTTAGGGTAAATTTACTACATTTTACAGGTGATTTCCCTAAGCCTTAAACTGACTTTTTTCTCCAAATAACTATCAGTAATCTGTGTACCAAATTTTTATGCCCTGCCAACTCATTGTGAGGCATATAGATTTTATGTCTGTGCACCCATCAATGTCTGTTCATCTGTCCTATTGTCACACCTCAGGTTTACCTTTGCGCTTAAGCTTTTTTTTCTATGAAGATTGCTTCATATTTTTATGAAACTAGGTACAAAATTACATCATGGTATGATCTTATTTAATATGTATGCAAACTATGGCACTGACCTATATTTCATGTTTGGATGAACATGGTAAAATTGGTTGTTCTGCTTCAATTTCACTTCAGGTTTACCTTTGTGTTAAAGCTCTTTTTCTATTAATATGACTTCACATCTTTATGAAACTAGGTACACATGTACATCATGATATGACCTATTGAATATTTATGCAGATTTATGGATGGATCTTTATTTCACTGATGGATGAACATGGAAAAATTGATTATTCTGCCTTACGTTACCTTTGCATTTAAGCTTTTTTTTCTCTGAAGATGACTTCATATCTTCATGAAACTAAGTATGCACATGTACATCATGATAAAAACTTAATGAAATTTCATGGCTTTGATCTATATTTCATGGTTGGATGAACATGATAAAATTGGTTGTTCTGCAGTTGCGTTTGAGCTTTTTTGCATCACCTGCTGTAAGCAGAGTTTATACCAAGGGAACCCTTTTCCTTTGTCTGTCCATCCATAATACTTATTCCATTACTCTTCTACAAGTGACATGCGTGTTCCAGAGAACTCTCGTTTTTCTATGAGGATGACTTTACATCTTCCTGAAACTTGACTTACATGTACATCATGATACACCTGTCCCTGTGGTCGAGTGGTTAGAGCATCTGCTTCGGGAGTGGGAGGTCGTGTTAGATACCCAGCAGTTACATACCAAAGTCATAAAAATGGTACTGTTATAGCTCCCTTCCTTGGCACTCAGTATATAATGGTTGTTCCAAGACTGGTTGGCCCAGTGTCAGGATAATGTGACTGGGTGTGGTATCATGCCACATGTCTGTAGCGTGATACTGCAGTGTGGCAGCACTTTACCTGTCTCAAGTAGACATCATCTCCAAATGACTAAAATACTGTCAGTGGGACATCAAACCCAACAAACATACATCAAAATAAGGATTATTTTCCGGTAGTATTCATTTAATTTTATTGCCGTGTCCTGGTAAAATTGGTTATTCTGCCCCAGGTTTACCTCTGTGTCTAAGCTACTTTTTCTTTAAAGGTAATTTCACATCATCATGCAACTTTCTTTAAATGTACATCATTATATAAATTTTAAAAATACAAGCCAATATGTGGTTCTGACCATATTCTGGCAGGGCATTAGGGAAAAAATGATGAGCAAAATATCACATACAATTCAAAATACAACTATGGATATCAAATATAATTCATTATACAGCATGCATAAATTCTAACTAAAAATTACATGAATTTGACCAAAGAAGATACAATTAATCTGATAGATGTTTTGGCTGCTGGATGTTTTGACTGAAAAGCTCTTCTTTTTTTTTTTGTGTGTGGGGCGGGGTTGGGGTACAAAAGAGTTAAGGTCCAATTTGACATTCGCCCACGGCAAATTTTCAGAAGCCAGTCAATAGTGCATTTGGACATACATTTGTAACAGCCCACACTGTGTCCCATAGGGATTGTGACACACATTCTTTGGTATCACTGGATAGCCTCATCGAAGAAGAAAACAAATCTGCCTGTGTAACATCCCTATCTTTGGAAAGGCTATATGCAATACACTCTGCAAGAATGTAATGATGGGATAAATATTGAATTGTTTTGTATTTGGAGGTACATTTGCAAGACCCCACAGCCTTGTAAAAGAGCAAAAAAAACCTCACTTTCAGGGGCAGATAAATCTTAGAGTGGTGACCCTCATATTTTCCAGAATTAGTTTCTAATGTAATTCTCTATAATCATGCAAAGTTTTAGAAATTTCTCATGACTAGTTCTAATTTTCCTTCTTTGTCTATATACAAAAATAACTGCATTGAGCACGTATGCATGCCTTTAAGTTGTGAAAATATTACAATGGTAATAAAATATAATTTAGTGAAATAACTATAAGTTTTGATTTATTGTTTAATATATGCGTCACAGGGTGAGGAATATGTGCAGTCTGACCGGGACTCGAACCTAGGGCCTTTTGCTTACAGGGCAGCATACACATCTTTCTTATTGTGAGTAATCAGTACAGTATTGTGACAAAGAATTTGTTGTCCTTTAAGTTGTAACAATAATTAATATTATTAAAACTATAAAAAAAATATAATTTTGTGCTATAACTATTTATATATATTTTTTTAAATTCGTGGAATATTCAGCATGGTTAAATTCAATATTCTAAACATCCCACAAATTTTATTTTAGATCCTAAATTTCCTTTGTTTTTGGTCCCGTAGAATAAACACTGTTAATTCAAGGGACGTAATTAGTTCCGGTACATCCTTACAAACTTCACACAGTAATCTCCCATGCACGCCTGATGTTATCTTCCTCGATTAAGGTAATTAAACGTCAAATATCATTAAAGTTATTTACCTTATGTTCAACAATACTAGTTGCATAACAATGAGTTTCAGTGTACTTTTCATTGGAAATGTTTGGCTGGATGTTGCAAAAATAAGTTACAAGGCAAAGGAAGGCGTGCCTCGCGCAGTAACATGGTAAACAATATGGCCGACAAGGTTTAGGATTTTTATATTCGAAAAGTATATTTCTTAATTGCTCCTTATATATGGAAACACAAAATGCATTGTTTCCATTTATGTTTGGAGGTATATAATTAGTGTTTATGTACCAGTAAGTGCATCCATATCTGCTTATTCTTGCAGAATCAAATAGTTGTTTTAGTTTTATCGTTGGATAAACCCACCATGGTGGATATGGGTTTCATAATATCCCTGGAGTAGAGGTCAATTCGTAATCAGACTAATCCGCAGCCGCTTATTTTCGGCCAAATCGTGTAACCATTTTATACTATGTTCTACCGACAATAATTAGGTGTTGAGAGGTGTTTATATGTGTATTAACTATTTATATGCTAAGATGTAATGGTGCACGAATGATTTAATAATAAAACCAAAATTTGAATATTTTGTTTATATAATGTAACATTCTCATGAAGCGGAGTTAATTCTGCAATCAGAGTCATAAATGGTAATCAAATAAAAAATGTAGTTAATGCATCTATTTTTCTTTCAGTAAAAATGATTTGAAAGCCCCAGGTTTGGAATTGATCAGAAAACTGTTACCCAGATAGCAATATGTATGGGACCCATGTCGACAGTGCAACCTGTTTTGGCCTGGGTCCCATATGGGCAGCCCACCAAGATCCAATATGTGCCCCTCAAGAGTCCCATATGGGCAGCCTGCCTAGATTCTACATAGGTCCCATATGGGCTACCCACATGGGACCCATGTAGAAAGTGCAACCTGTTTTGGCCTGAGTCCCATATGGGCAGTCCACCAAGATCCAATATGGGCCCCTCAAGGGTCCCATATTTGCACCCCATTTGCATGTAATATGGCTCCATACCACTGCACTGTCTAAATGTGCAGTCAGATGTGGAAAACTGGTACCAATAGCCTCTGAAAATTTGTCGCGCTCCAAAATAATAATATTGAAAATCAGAAAATAGGTCCCTCAAATACAACATACAGTTTTATTTTTCTTCTTAATTTAATTAAACTTCAATTTAATCACATGCTGAGAAAATACAAATCAAAAAGTCATATTCAATCAAATACAATTTGAATACAAATGGATATTTTCATTTTCAATGTGCTATTTATTTGTGATGTTTGATTTCCAAACCAAAAAAATTCTTATAACAAAAAAAAACACTTTAAAGATTGCATATCTTTAACATGCACAAAACCAATAACTTATTATACAAAAAGCAAACTAATGAAAAAAAAAATCTAGCATAACAAGACTAGACAATAAATGCACCACAATCACACACCATA
>CM037780.1:77279802-77329802 GCA_021229015.1 Solen grandis | reverse complement strand
CTTTTGTCCGGCGTCCTGCGTCCGTGCGTGCGTCCGTGCGTCCGGCGTCAACAATTGCTTCAAACAACATCTCCTCCTAAACGGCTTGGCCAATTTGAAAAATATTTTGCAGGAATGTTCCTTGGATGAAGCTCTACTAAAGTTGTATAAATGGATCTGGTCCATTGCATAATTAGGTCACAGGAGCTAAAAATAGATTTTAAAAATGCAAACTTTGAAAATCTTCTTTGCAAAACTGCAAGGCCTAGAGCTTAGATATTTGGTATGTAGCATCATCTTATGGGCCACTACCAAGATTGTACAAATCGTAGCCCTATGGTGATAAATGACCCCGCACCAGGGGTCACTTGTTTTACATAGAGTTATTATAGAAAAATCTTAAAAAATCTTCTTCTATGAATCCATAAGGCCTAGAGCTTAGATATTTGGTATGTAGCATCATCTTATGGGCCACTACCAAGATTGTACAAATCATAGCCCTATGGTGATAAATGACCCCACACCAGGGGTCACTTGTTTTACATAGAGTTAAATAGGAAAATCTTAAAAAATCTTCTTCTATGAATCAATAAGGCCTAGAGCTAAGATTTTTGGTATGTAGTAGCATCTAATGGTTCATTACAAAGATTTTCAAAGTCTTGGCCCTATGGTGATAAATGACCCTGCGCCCAAGTCTTCTCTGAAACCATATGGCCCATTGCTTAGATATTTGGTGTGTAGTTTTGTCAGGGGTAAAATGTTTTAGATTAAGTTATATCAGAATCCTTGTCTGTTTAAAAACCTTGACATCATTTGAAGCAATGGTACTCAGGTGAGCGATTCAGGGCCATCATGGCCCTCTTGTTTTTTTTTTTTTTGTAAAATTTTGTTCATATTGTATATAGAATGTAATAAAATCAAATAAAGAAATTGGTTTTAAGAGCGGGACACCCTATTTATTTAGCTCACTCAAAGGTGAGCTTTAATGTTCAATGATTGTCATATACCATCCGTCGTCCATCATTAACAGTCCATCATTAACATTTAACTTAAAACAACATCTCTTTCAAAAGTTCTAACTGGATGTCAAAGTATTTTGGTAAAGATGTTCCTTGGCTGTTTCTCTCTATCAAGATTGTTTGAAAATTCTGGATTCATAAAAGTACATTGCCAACAGGGGCTGGAGCCTGTTTTCCTTATATGCATTATTATAGTACAAATTTGAAAATCTTCTGGTCCAAAAGTACTGGCTTGGTTTTTTTTCACAGATATTCCTTTTGTCACTCTGCTAGACTGGTAAAATTATTTTGATTTGTCAAAAAACATGGCCACCAGGGATCAGAGCCCATTTTTCATCATATTCAAGGTTTCCTTTCTTCCTACTAATAAGTGGTTCTCAGGTGGGAAATCGAGGGCTTTCATGGCCCTCTTGTTGAAGAACTTGTTTGATTTTATGAATGAATTTCATGAATAAGTACTAGTAAACACTAAGCTGCTTGTTACTTACAGTATACAATACTTCCAGTATATTTTCTATTTCAGAATTCTTCATGTAGGACATATTGAGTTATGGAGACAATATCTACAATGGACACTTGATTGCTACAAAATGAAACAAACAGATACACTGAGATACTGAATTTGTATTGTACATAACACATGCTAATCCCTACAAGAGGAAGCCATACAGGTATTCTTTGTATCAAGAACCTGTGGTTATATGCAACAATTGGCTAAAAGTAAGCAGAAACATATACAGGTTGAAAAAACACTTTGTTATTTGTATGAAACAAACTTGATAAAAGACAAGACTATTAAAAAAGTGTTCTACAAGATAAAGGATTGTCAGCATTAACCCCACAAATTTTCAGGAGTCTGCCTCAACCAGACAAATGCAGAAAGAAAAGCCATACAAATGTGATATGTGCCAGTATGCATGTAGCAAAAGGCAAAACTTGATCAATCACATGTACACACATACAGGAGAAAAACCATACAAATGTGATATGTGCCAGTATGCATGTACCCGAAAGCAATACTTAATCTTTCACAGACAAATACATAAAGAAGAAAAACCATACAAATGTGATTTGTGCCAGTATGCAAGTAACCAAAAGCAATACTTAATCAGGCACAGGCGGATACATTCAGAAGAAAAGCCCTACACTTGTACTGTATGCGCTTTTGCATTTAAATGGAAGACAAACTTGAGTGTTCATATGCGAATACATACAGGGGAAAAGCCATACAGGTGTCAAGTGTGTGAAAATTCATTTTTGAATAGTACAAACTTGAAGAGACATATGCGTACCCATACAGGGGAGAAGCCTTTCAAGTGTAATGTGTGTGAAAAATTATTTAGTAATAAGGCACCTTTGGTCAAACATATGCACTCACATACAGTAGAAAAGCCATACACTTGTGCTCTGTGCAATTTTACGTCTAGTCGGAAGGGAAGCTTGACCCGACACATGTGTAAACATACAAGAGAAAAGCCATTCAAGTGTTCTGTGTGTGAGTATGCATGTAATTACAAGTTTGACTTGGTCAGACACATGCAAAGACATCCAGGAGTCTCTGTTGAATGTAATGTTACTAATAGTACTGAAAGAGACGTTTTGAGTCGGCCTTGATGCTTAGGGCAAATGGCAAAAGTCAATATAAACTGAAAGTGAAATACCTCTTTTGACATGTGTTCATACATAGTGAAAGACAACTTGGGTATTTAGTTTTTAACTTTATGTTCATTTAATGAAATCAAATACATGTTTGTACATGTTCAGTGATAAACAAAACAAAGAATTTGTGTAAGAAATATGAATAAAGTCTTCTTTGTTGATTGTATATTTGGCAACTTGTCATATATTGTATAATGTTGGAATGAAAGATTGGTTTATCTACTCTGCATTCCCATTTAAACCCATTTGAGGAATTTACCCCTAAAACTAGATATGTACCCCCAAATTGTAGGAGCTCGCTATTGAAAGGAAAAACAACAATTGTATTCCCACTATGTAAGATGCAGCATTAAATAAAGAAACTGAACAGTATTGTTGTAGTTATGTGTAGGCCTAAAAAAAATATAATGTGATTTTGGCATCCAGACCCTACCTAGCGAAAAACCCTCCAACCCAGTTTTTAGCTGCCACTTCATTTTGAGACTGCTGTTTTCCACGATTTATTTATTGCTATGACTGGACTTTAAAAAAAAAAAGTTAAAAAAAAGATTAAATCTCTACTCTTTCTAACTTTTTTGAGACTGTTGCCTATAAACACAATATTTTCTTTTAGCTTTAGAAAACCCATACTGCTGAGTACTCCTATGTCAGGGATTGTTTGGGGTAAATTTAATACATTTTACAGGTGATTTCCCTAAGCTTTAAACTGACTTTTTTCTCCAAATAACTACCAGTAACCTGTATAACCAATTTTTATACCCCGCTATCTTCTTTGCGGGGCATATAGATTTTTGGTCTGTGCATCCATAAGTGTGTCCGTTCGTCTGTCTGTCACATCTCAGGTTTACCTTTGCGCTTAAGCTTTTTTCCTATGAAGATTACTTCATATCTTTATGAAACTAGGTACAAACTTACATCATGATATGATCTTATTTAATATTGATGCAAACTCATTGCTCTGACCTATATTTCATGGTTGGATGAACATGATAAAATTGGTTGTTCTGCAATTGCTTTAGGTTTTTTGCATCACCTGCTGTAAGCAGGGTTGATACCAAGGGAACCCTTTTCCTTTGTCTGTCCATCCATATTTTTTTCCATTACTCTCCTACAGGTGACACACATGTTCAAGAGAACACTTGTTTTTCTATGAGGATGACTTAACATCTTCCTGAAACTTGACTTACATGTACATCATGATATGCTGGTCCCTGTGGTCGAGTGGTAAGAGTGTCTGCTTCGGGAGTGGGAGGTCCTGAGCTCGATACCCAGCAGTTACATACCAAAGTCATAAAAATAGTACTGTTATAGCTCCCTTCCTTGGCACTCAGCATATAAGGGTAGTTCCAGGACTGGTTGGCCTGGTGTCAGGATAATGCGACTGTATGGTATCATGCCAGATGTCTGTGGCGTAATACTGCAGTGTGGAAGCACTTTATCTGCCTCAAGTAGACATCATGTCCAAATGACTAAAATACTGTTGGTGGGACGTTAAACTTAACAAACATCATAATAGGGATTATTTCCCGGTAGTATTTAATTAATTTTATTGCTGTGTCCTGGTAAAATTGGTTATTCTGCCCCAGGTTTACCTCTGTGTTAAAGCTACTTTTTCTTTAAAGGTAATTTCACATAATCATGCAACTTTGTTTAAATGTACATCATTATATAAACTTTTAAAAATACAAGCAAATATGTGGTTCTGACCATATCCTGGCAGGGCATTAGGGAAAAATGATAAGAGAAAAATATCACATACATTTCAAAATACAACTATGAACATCTGGATTCAAATATAATTTATTATACAGTATACATAAATGCTAACTAAAAATTATATGAATTTGACCAGAGAAGATACAATTTACCTGATAGATGTATTTTGTCTGCCGGATGTTTTGACTGAAAAGCTCTTTTTTATTTTTTTGGTGGGGTGGGGGTACAAAAGAGTTAACGTCCGATTCGACATTGGCCCATGGCAAATTTTCGGAAGCCAGTCAGTAGTGCATTTGGACGTACATTTGTAACAGCCCACACTGTGTCCCATAGGGATTGTGACACATATTCTTTGGTATCACTGGATAGCCCCATCGAAGAAGAAAACAAATCTTCCTGTGTTACATCCCAATCTTGGGAAAGGCTATAGGCAATACACTGCAATAACGTAATGGTGGGATAGATATTGAATTGTTTTGTATTTGGAGATACATTTGTAACACCCCACAACCTTGTAAAAGAGCAAAAAAACTCACTTTCAGGGGCAGATAAATCTTAGAGTGGTGACCCTCATATATTCCATAATTAGTTTCTAATGTAATTCTCTATAATCATGCAAAGTTTTAGAAATTTCTCATGACTAGATTTTATTTTCCTTCTTTTTCTATATACAAAATAATGCATTGTGAAAATGATTTACAATTGTAAGTAATCAATACTGTGACTAAAGAATTTGTTGTCCTTTTAAGTTGTAAAAATAATTAATATTATAAAAACGAAAAAAAAAATATAATTTTGTGCTATAACTATTTTTTTTTTATTTTTCATAATTCATGGAATATTCAACATGGTTAAATTTAATATTCTAAACCTCCCACAAATATTATTTTAGATGCTAAATTTCCAAATTTGTGTTTGGTCCCGTAGAATAAACACTGTTAATTCAGGGGACGTAATTAGTTCCGGTACATCCTTACAAACTCCTCACAGTGATCTCCCATGCACGCTTGATGTTATCTTCCTCGATTAAGGTAATTAAACGTCAAATATCATTAAAGTTATTTACCTTATGTTCAACATAGGCTAGTTGCATACACAATGAGTTTCAGTGTACTTTTCATTGGAAATGTTTGGCTTAATGTTGCAAAAATATGTTACGAGGCAAAGGACGGTGTGCCTCGCTCAGAAACATGGTAAACAATATGGCCGACAAGGTTTAGGATTATATTGCTTAATAGCTCCTTAAATATGGAAACACAAACTGCTTTGTTTCCATTTCTTTTCGGAGGTATGAAATTGGTGTTGATGTACCAGTAAAGTGCACGCCATATCTGCTTATTCTTGCAGAATCATAATAGTTATTTTGTTTTATCCATAGACATATAACATACATATACATATGTCTATGTTTTAAATATCGTTTCATAACACCCCTGGAATAGAGGTCAATTCGTAATCAGACTAATTCGCAATCTCTCATTTTCGGCCAAATTGTAACCATTTTTTGTTATGTTAATTCTTACTTCTACTGACAATAATTTGGTGCAGAGAGGTGTTATATGTGTTACGATTCATATGCTGTTTGATGTAATGGTGCACGGATGATTTAATAATAAATAATGATAAAGCCGAAGTTTGAAAACATTTGGATAATATGATATAAGGACATTCCCATGAATCAGAGTGACTTCTGCAATCAGAATAGCAAAATGTAGTTAATGTATCTATTTTTCTTTTGTTAAAAATGTTTTGACAGTGGTTTGGAATTGACCAGAAAACGGTTAATGAATTGACCTAAAAGAAGGGGTTACGTATTGAACACAAGCCCCCCCCTTCTGGAAACTTGAAATATCACTGGGTAAAATGTTCAGGGTTTCATGAGATGGTAAGTTAACAATATGTAGACTGAGTTTAATTAGCTGTTTATTAGTCTACATTTGTGTACCTGTAATTTGTGATATCGTTCTACTTTCAGTTTTGTGATATCCCCAACGGCAGGGCTTGACAACCAGTACCAAAAATAGCGTGTCATGATTTCATAACTTACATTATTCAGTCCATCATACATTACTTTTGCAATCACAGATAAAAGCGAGTCGGTAGGGAGCATGTAAAATGTAAACAGATTATCCGAGTATTCCGCATTTATTCATAATTAGCCTAAATTAGGCACAGGTGACTGACTCAGCCATGATATAATTTATTGATTTTTCATCTGCACCCAGCATGTGCTTTCTAAGTAATAAACTGTACATGTATGTACCGGCAACTGAGTTCTCATTTGAGCTGAATGGAATAATGTTTAGTTCAAACAAGAAAGATTTTTTTTCTGTAAACTAGCTAAAGCTGTCTGAAATTGCAAAATACAGTAAAAGGTAAATTGTCGTGTATCATTTTACATTTTCCACACTAGATCTAAGCTTTCAAAAAAGTAAAGAAAAAAAAATAAAATGCCAACCGACCCATTTTTTTCCAAGTCTGTAACCAGTAACAAGACTTTTTTTAATACCTGAGCTTTTGGAGTCACCCCGGTGTCCGTGTCCCAAGAAATGTTAGGTCACAATGGGCCATGTCCAAGGACCACACCTGGATTTTTGTATAGAACTACATGTATATAGGGAAGTCTTGAAAAATCTTCTCTTTCAAACCACTCCATGGATTTTTACCAAATTTCACTAAATTGATAATTACGTAAGTCTGAACCTTATTCCTATTTTTTTTTTAATTTCATGAAGAACTTTGGTTGCCATGGCAATCAGAAGACATAACTTGTTTTGTTGTGCGTCAACAATTTCAACAATTTTCTCCTCTGAAACTACCAAATGGATTTTCATAAAATTAACCGAAATGATACTTAATTAAGGTAGCCTAATGCAAAGTCCTAATTTTTCATTCCATAAAAAACTGGTTGCCACGGCAAACAGAGGAGAAAATCTTGAAAATGCTTTTTCTCAGAAATATAAAGACCTACATATTTGATCATCAGCTTCTGGTGCCTCAACACTATCAACAAATATGTGCATCAGGGTTTACATGAGGATCACACCTAGATTTTATATGGAACTATATAAGGAAAACAAAAAAAAATCTTTACTTCTGAAACCATTGGTTGGATCATGTAGAACTTTTGTTGCCATGGCAACCAGAATGCATAACTATAAAATGCCTTCTCATACAGTCCTACAGCTTTGATATTTTGTATATAGTATCTTCTCATGGTTCCAGCCTTTCTACAACAAACCAAATTCAGGTGAGCGATTTAGGGCCATCTGGCCCTCTTCTTTTTTAGCTCAGTTCCCATGTGAGCTTTTAGGCTGTCTGTTGTCCGTCGTCCACAAATGTTTCAAATGACATCTTCAAAACCCTGGACCAAATTTGATGAAAATTGCCTTTGATGTGCATGAAGCTCTACCAAAGTTGTTCAAATGGTTCCAGTCTGTTGTATATCTGGGTCACAGGAGATAAAAATAGATTTTTTAAGTGAAATCTTCAAAAATCTTCTCCAAAACCCAAAGGCAGCTAGAGCTTAGATATTTGGTGTGTGGCATTGTCTTATGGACCTTTACCAAGTTTATTCAAATCATGATCCTGGGGTTGAAACTGGCCCCACCCCAGGGGTCACTTGATTTTACATAGACCTACATTGGATAAACTAGAAAAATCTTCTAGTCAGAAACCACAAGGCCTAGAGTGTAGATATTTAGTGTGTAACAAGTCATGGCCTAGTAGACCTCTACCGAGTTTGTCCAAATCATGGCCCTGAAGTCAAAATTGGCCCTGCCCCAGGGGTCACTTGATTTTACATAGACTTCTATTGCCAATAATTGGCAATGAAGGCATTTATGTTTCTCAGGTGAGCGATTCAGGGCCATCTTGGTCCTCTTTTTGTTTTATTTCTTTGTAAAATTTTGTTTATACTGTATATAGTATGTAATGAAATCGAAAAAAGAAATTGGTTTTCAGAGCGTGACACTATTTAGCTCAAAGGTGAGCATTAATGATCAATGATTGTCATATGCCATCTGCTGTCCATCATTAACATTTAACTTAAAACAACATCTCTTTCAAAACTACTAGAACATTTTTTATAAAACTTAACAGGAATGCTCCTTTGGTGATCTTCTTTCAGAGTTGTTCAAATAATTCCACACAGAATTCTATTTGCCAAAACTTTAAACAGCTTCTTCCAAAAGTGCTGACTGGATGTCAAAGTATTTTGGCAAAGAAGTTCCTTGGCTGTCTCTCTCTATCAAGATTGTTTGAAAATTCTGGATTCATAAAAGTGCATTGCCAAAAGGGGCTGGTGCCTGTTTTCCTTATATGCATTATTATAGTACAAATTTGAAAATCTTCTTGTCCAAAAGTACTGGCTTGATTTTTTTTTATAGATATTCCTTTTGTCAATCTCTTCTAGACTGGTAAAATTATTTTGATTCATCAAAAAACATGGCCACCAGGGATCAGAGCCCATTTTTCATCATATTCACTGTTTCCTTTCCTCCTGCTAATAAGATGTTCTCAGGTGGGAAATGCAGGGCCTTCATGGCCCTCTTGTTAAAGAACTTGTTAGATTTTATGAATGAATTTCATGAATAAGTACCAGAAAACACTATCCTGCTTGTTACTTACAATATATTTTCTATTTCAGAATTCTTCATGTAGGACATATTGACTTATGGAGACAATATCTACATTGGACACTTGACTGTTACAAAATGAAACAAACAGATACACTGAGATCCTGAACTGGTATTGCACACTAACACATGCTAACTCCTACAAGAGGAAGCCATACAGGTGTTCTTTGTATCAAGAGCCTGTTGTTATTTGCAACAATTGGCTAAAAGTAAGCAGAAACATATACAGATAGAAAACAATACTTTTTTATTTGTATGAGACAAACTTGATAAAAGACAAGAATATTCAAAAGTGTACTACAGAACAGAGTTGTCAGCATTAACCCCGCACATTTTCAGGAGTCTGCATCAACCAGACAAATGGAGAAAGAAAATCCATACAAATGTGATATGTGCCAGTATGCATGTGGCAAAAGGCAAATCTTGATCAATCACATGTACACACATACTGGAGAAAAACCATACAAATGTGATATGTGCCAGTATACATGCACCCAAAAGCAATACTTAATCCATCACAGACAAATACATACAGAAGAAAAACCATACAAATGTGATTTGTGCCAGTATGCAGGTAACACAAAGCAATACTTAATCAGGCACAGACGTATACATACAGAAGAGAAGCCCTACACCTGTACTGTATGTGCTTTTGCATTTAAATGGAAGACAAGCTTAAATGATCATATGCGAATACATACGGGGGAAAAGCCATACAAGTGTAAAGTGTGTGAAAATTCATTTAGGCATAGTACAAACTTGATGAGACACATGCGTTCCCATACAGGGGAGAAGCCTTTCAAGTGTAATGTGTGTGAAAAATTATTTAGTAATAAGGCACCTTTGTAACTATGCGTCAAACAAGAAAAGCTATTAAAGAATGCATTCGTTTTAAGTAAAAACCATACAAGTGTAATGTATGTGAGTCTACATATCAAGATAAATCAGATTTAATCCATCACATGAGAAAACATACAGGAGAAAAGCCATACACTTGTGCTCTGTGCAATTTTATGTCTAGTCGGAAGGGAAGCTTGACCCGACAAACATAAAGAGAAAAGCCATTCAAGTGTTCTGTGTGTGAGTATGCATGTAATTACAAGTTTGACTTGGTCAGACACATGAAAAAACATCCAGGAGTCTCTATTGAATGTAATGTTACTAATAGTAATGAAAGAGACATTATGAGTCAGCCTTGATGAAATGTGTTAAAAACTTAGAGCAAATGGCAAAAGTCAATATAAACTAAAAGTGAAATTCCTCTTATGACACGTGTTCATATGTAGTGACAGACAACTTGGGTATTTAGTTTTTAACTTGATGTTCATTTAACGAAATCATATACATGTTTGTACATGTTCAGTGATAAGCAAAATAAATAATTAGTAAGAAATAAGTCTTCTTTATATTATACTTGTCATATATTGTATAAAGTTTGAATGAAAGATCAGTTTATTTAATCTGTATTTCCAGTTAAACCATTTAAACCAAGTTGAGGTAATTTTACCCATAAAATTATACATGTACTCCCAAATTGTAGGAGCTCTCTATTGAAGGGATGCAAACTTTAGGAAAAACAACAATTGTACTTCCACTATGTAAGATGCAGCATTAAATATAGAAACTGAACAGTTTTGTTGTAGTTATGTGTAGGCCTAAAAAAATGTTGTGATTTGGGCAACCAGACCCTTCCTAGTGAAAAACCCTCCAACCCAGTTTTTAGCTACCATTTTATTTTGAAACTGCTGTTTTCCATGATTCATTTACTGCAATGACTGGAAGTGTAAAGTTGCCCATAAACTCAATATTTTCTTTTAGCCTTAGAAAACCCATACTGCTGAGTACTCAAATGTCAGTGATTGTTTGGGGTAAATTTACTACATTTTACAGGTGATTTCCCTAAACCTTAAACTGACTTTTTTCTCCAAATAACTATCAGTAACCTGTGTACCAAATTTTTATGCCCTGCCAACTCATTGCGAGGCATATAGATTTTATGTCTGTGCACCCATCAGTGTGTCTGTTCATCTGTCCTATTGTCACACCTCAGGTTTACCTTTGCACTTAAGCTTTTTTTTCTATGAAGATTGCTTCATATTTTTATGAAACTAGGTACAAAATTACATCATGGTATGATCTTATTTAATATGTATGCAAACTATGGCACTGACCTATATTTCATGTTTAGATGAACATGGTAAAATTGGTTGTTCTGCTTCAATTTCACTTCAGGTTTACCTTTGTGTTAAGGCTCTTTTTCTATTAATATGACTTCACATCTTTATGAAACTAGGTACACATGTACATCATGATATGACCTATTGAATATTTATGCAGATTTATGGATGTGACCTTTATTTCACTGATGGATGAACATGGAAAAATTGATTATTCTGCCTTACGTTACCTTTGCATTTAAGCTTTTTTCTCTGAAGATGACTTCACATCTTCATGAAACTAGATGCACATGTACATCATGATAAAAACTTAATGAAATTTCATGGCTGTGATCTATATTTCATGGTTGGATGAACATGATAAAATTGGTTGTTCTGCAATTGCGTTTAAGCTTTTTTGCATCACCTGCTGTAAGTAGAGTTTATACCAAGGGAAGCCTTTTCCTTCGTCTGTCCATCCATAATACTTATTCCATTACTCTTCTACAAGTGACATGCGTGTTCCAGAGAACTCTCGTTTTTCTATGAGGATGACTTAACATCTTCCTGAAACTTGACTTACATGTACATCATGATACACCTGTCGAGTGATTAGAGCATCTGCTTCGGGAGTGGGAGATTGTGGGCTCGATACCCAGCAGTGACATACCAAAGTCGTAAAAATGGTACTATTATAGCTCCCTTCCTTGGCACTCAGTATATAATGGTTGTTCCAAGACTGGTTGTCCCAGTGTCAGGATAATGTGACTGGGTGTGGTATCATGCCACATGTCTGTAGCGTGATACTGCAGTGTGGCAGCACTTTACCTGTCTCAAGTAGACATCATCTCCAAATGACTAAAATACTGTTGGTGGGACATCAAACCCAACAAACATACATCATAATAAGAATTATTTCCCGGTAGTATTTATTTAATTTTATTGCGGTGTCCTGGTAAAATTGGTTATTCTGCCCCAGGTTTACCTCTGTGTCTAAGCTACTTTTTCTTTAAAGGTAATATCACATCATCATGCAACTTTGTTAAAATGTACATCATTATAGAAATTTTAAAAATACAAGCCAATATGTGGTTCTGACCATATTCTGGCAGGGCATTAGGGAAAAAATGATAAGAGCAAAATATCACATACAATTCAAAATACAACTATGGATATCAAATATAATTCATTATACAGCATGCATAAATTCTAACTAAAAATTACATGAATTTGACCAAAGAAGATACAATTTAACTGATAGATGTTTTGGCTGCCGGATGTTTTGACTGAAAAGGTCCTTTTTTTTTTTCTTTTTTTTTTTGTGGGGCGGGGTGGGGGTACAAATGAGTTAAGGTCGAATTTGACATTCGCCCACGGCAAATTTTCAGAAGCCAGTCAATAGTGCATTTGGACGTACATTTGTAACAGCCCACACTGTGTCCCATAGGGATTGTGACACACATTCTTTGGTATCACTGGATAGCCTCATTGAAGAAGAAAAAAAATCTTCCTGTGTTACATCCCTATCTTTGGAAAGGCTATATGCAATACACTCTGCAAGAATGTAATGATGGGATAAATATTGAATTGTTTTGTATTTGAAGGTACATTTGCAAGACCCCACAGCCTTGTAAAAAAGCAAAAAAAACAACCTCACTTTCAGGGGCAGATAAGTCTTAAAGTAGAGTGGTGACCCTCATTTTCCATAATTAGTTTCTAATGTAATTCTCTATAATCATGCAAAGTTTTAGAAAATTCTCATGACTAGTTCTAATTTTCCTTCTTTGTCTATGTACAAAAATAACTGCATTGAGCCGTATGCATGCCTTTAAGTTGTGAAAATATTACAATGGTAATAAAATATAATTTAGTGAAATAACTATAAGTTTTGATTTATTGTTTAATATATGCGTCACAGGGTGAGGAATATGTGCAGTCTGACCCGGACTCTAACCTAGGGCCTTTTGCTTACAGGGCAGCATACACATCTTTCTTATTGTTGTCCTTTAAGTTGTAAAAATAATTAATATTATTAAAACTATAAAAAAAATGTAATTTTGTGCTATAACTATTTATATATATTTTTTTAAATTCGTGGAATATTCAGCATGGTTAAATTCAATATTCTAAACATCCCACAAATTTTATTTTAGATCCTAAATTTCCTTTGTTTTTGGTCCCGTAGAATAAACACTGTTAATTCAAGGGACGTAATTAGTTCCGGTACATCCTTACAAACTTCACACAGTAATCTCCCATGCACGCCTGATGTTATCTTCCTCGATTAAGGTAATTAAACGTCAAATATCATTAAAGTTATTTACCTTATGTTCAACAAACTAGTTGCATACACAATGAGTTTCAGTGTACTTTTCATTGGAAATGTTTGGCTGGATGTTGCAAAAATAAGTTACAAGGCAAAGGAAGGCGTGCCTCGCGCAGTAACATGGTAAACAATATGGCCGACAAGGTTTAGGATTTTTATATTCGAAAAGTATATTTCTTAAATGCTCCTTAAATATGGAAACACAAAATGCATTGTTTCCATTTATGTTTGGAGGTATATAATTAGTGTTTATGTACCAGTAAAGTGCATCCATATCTGCTTATTCTTGCAGAATCAAAATAGTTTTTTAGTTTTATCGTTGGATAAACCCACCATGGTGGATATGGGTTTCATAATATCCCTGGAGTAGAGGTCAATTCGTAATCAGACTAATCCGCAGCCGCTTATTTTCGGCCAAATCGTAACCATTTTATACTATGTTCTACCGACAATAATTAGGTGTTGAGAGGTGTTATATGTGTATTAACTATTTATATGCTAAGATGTAATGGTGCACGAATGATTTAATAATAAAACCAAAATTTGAACATTTTGTTTATATAATGTAACATTCTCATGAATCGGAGTTAATTCTGCAATCAGAGTCATAAATGGTAATCAAATAAAAAATGTAGTTAATGCATCTATTTTTCTTTCAGTAAAAATGATTTGAAAGCCCCAGGTTTGGAATTGATCAGAAAACTGTTACCCAGATAGCAATATGTATGGGACCCATGTCGACAGTGCAACCTGTTTTGGCCTGGGTCCCATATGGGCAGCTCACCAAGATCCAATATGTGCCCCTCAAGAGTCCCATATGGGCAGCCTGCCTAGATTCTACATAGGTCCCATATGGGCTACCCACATGGGACCCATGTAGAAAGTGCAACCTGTTTTGGCCTGAGTCCCATATGGGCAGTCCACCAAGATCCAATATGGGCCCCTCAAGGGTCCCATATTTGCACCCCATTTGCATGTAATATGGCTCCATACCACTGCACTGTCTAAATGTGCAGTCAGATGTGGAAAACTGGTACCAATAGCCTCTGAAAATTTGTCGCTCCAAAATAATAATATTGAAAATCAGAAAATAGGTCCCTCAAATACAACATACAGTTTTATTTTTCTTCTTAATTTAATTAAAACTTCAATTTAATCACATGCTGAGAAAATACAAATCAAAAAGTCATAATTCAATCAAATACAATTTGAATACAAATGGATATTTTTCATTTTCAATGTGCTATTATGTGATGTTTGATTTCCAAACCATAAGAATTTCTTATGCAACAAAAACAAACACTTAACGATTGCATATCTTTAACACTGCACATAAACTCAATAACTTATTATACAAAAATGCAAACTAATGTAAAAAGAAAATAACTAGCATAACAAGACTAGACTAATAAATGCACCACAATCACACAAATAAAAACTATTATCTCGTCTTAAGTTCTTAACCTTAAGTTTTAAAAGAAGTGACATTGAAATTAAAATTAAAAGGCTAAAAATTACTTCAGCAGTACCATTTAAAATACTTAAATCAACCATATCAAACTGAGTGGTGAAAATATAATTATGCAGACTAAGCAGACTCTTGTTCAGCCAAGTGATACATGGATATGTGAAAATATAATTTATATAAAACATATTATGGATTGTTGGCATAGCATGTTTAACAATGTGAAAAAATAATCTGGATTAATCTTATCAGCAATTCTCACGCAGATACTTGTAGTCCAATCTCCACAAAATTGTTAGTTACAGAACAGATTCCTTTAAAGCTTAATAAAAGAACAAAAATAGTATAGTATACTTAATTCATGTTTGACTGTCTGAAAAATAATGGACTGATATTCAACTATTCAAAACTATATTCTAAACTATTCAATATGAATCTGTCCCTCCACTTATTGAGAATGTCTCCTGTTGAAATTCCTACATTGAAGACTTGTCTGACTTTTGTGGCACTGTTTTCTCCCCCCTTCCCTGTCCAGTACCACCTGCCAGACATTTATAGACCTCTTACTTAAGGGTGTAACGGTACGCTTACTCAACGATACGATACGTATAGTGATACAGGGGTCATGATACCATACGTATCACGATACAGGCTTTTAAGTTTTGTCAGCCTTGTTTCCTATCTTTAAATGAAGAATAAATAATTAAGAAACAAAGATAAATTATTTAACTGTTTAATGTTTTAGTTTTTAGCTCGACTATTCGTAGAATATGAGAGCTATTGTAGTCACCCTGGCGTTGGCGTTGCAGCTTTTGGTTAAAGTTTTGCGTGCAAGTTACTATCAACCTTATATCTCAATAACCATTTATGGTATTGACTTGAAAGTTTATAAATATGTTCAGGGGCATCAGACAACCAAGGTAGATAACTCTTGACTGAATTTAATATGAATTATGGCCCCTTTTTAACTTTGAAATTTTGGTTAAAGTTTTGATGCAAGTACTTTCATGCTTATATCTCAGTATCAAGCATGCGATTGATTTGAAACATCTTTAATATGTTTAGGGGTATCATACTTTCATGGTAGATAACTCTTGATAGAATTTGTTACAAATTATTGCCCCTTTTTAACTTAGAAATTTTGGTTAAAGTTTTGAATGCAAGGTACTTTCATGCTAATATCTCAGTATCCAGGCATGGGATTGATTTGAAACATCTTTAATATGTTAAGGGGTATCATACTTTCATGGTAGATAACTTTTGATGGAATATATTACAAATTATGGCCCCTTTTTAACTTAGAAATTTTGGTTAAAGTTTTGCATGCAAGTTACTTTCATGCTAATATCTCAGAGTCCAGGCATGGAATTGATTTGAAATATCTTTAACATGTTTAGGGGTATCATACTATAAAGGAAGATAACACTTGATGGAATAAATTAAAAATTATGACCCCCTTTTAACTTAGAATTGTGGTTAAATTTTTGCATTCAAGCTACTATCCAGCTTATATCTCAGAAATTGCTCGTGGAATTGACTAGAAAGTTAAGGTGTGTCTTCAAGGGCATCAGAAAACAGGAGGATTACTTTTGGACTGATGCAAATTATGGCCCTTTTCTAACATGGATTTTTGGTTTAAGTTTTGCATGCACAGTGTTATTGTGCTTATGTCTCAGTAACTAGGCATGGGATTGATTTTAGACATCATAAATATATTAAGGGGTATCAGACTATCAAGGTATATCATTTTTTACTATTACTATGAAGGGCAAGAATTGAAATAGATTTCATTTGATTTACCAACAAGCATTTTGAATAGTCGAGCGTGCTGTCCTCTGACAGCTCTTGTTATTGTAATATTTTTATTGTGTTTTCTGTAGATTTTTTTTCTTCAAAATTTTAATATTATAAAAAAATTCATAAATAAAAATATTTAAGTAATCAAAAATAATATCAAAATACATATATGCCGTATATTAAACTTAATTAAACTTATACACTTATTTTAAATGCTTATTCCATAATAGACGTCAGCATGAAAACAACTTAAATATTTTCAATGAAATCACTAAAGATGTTACTTGAAATTGAAGCATCCACATTAAATTTTATACCAAGGAAAAAAGTTCAAAAAACACCTGCAGTTCCAATCCAAGTCTTGATTTCAGATGTTCGATTTGTGATAATTTGCATCAGACTAAGCATTTAATTGATGCCATTTTATTTAAATCCGTATCTTTCATGTAGATGTAAATACAGAGGCCATCAAACATTGTTGATGTTTGTCGCATATGGCCGCCATTGTGATGATACGCAATTTTAGCAGTGAGAGCCTGAAAGATGTTAACCAACATTATGAACGATATCCGAGTATTCCGTATCATTGCATAATTTGGAAGCATAAGAATGAGTGTTGATTGGACAACATTCCAAAAATGACTGCCTTTTTAAAGATTTTTTAACTGCCCACAGCAAGTGCTTTCATTTAAGTAATATGCAATGTGGAGCGATATTCGTTATTTACTTTCCCTTTTGTTGTCTTTTAGCTGAATGTATGGGAATATCGTAATGTTAGGAGAATTTTTTTTCTCAGAGGTGAAAAATATTGCCTTTTTACCAAAGGGAATCCGCTGTTATAAAAGAAGAAGAAATTAAAATAAACCTGGAAGTTAACAATACCGTATTGTACCGCGCAGACCTGGGAGCGTACTGGAAGCGTACCGTAAAGTAAATATCACGTTAAATCGTCATAAGGTATACCGTTACACCCTTACTCTTACTCAGCGTCTTCAGTGCTGTGGTTCTGAAAGTTCAAAAGGTATAAAATATATAAATATTAATTAAAGAAAACAACAGTTGGAGTTAAACTGGCTGAAACTAAAAAAACATAACTAATGAGAATAAAGTATCATTAATTCATATGTGTTCCTGAACAATGCATTTATAAATATAATCATAATGTAGAGGTGTGTTTATCAGCTCAACTCTGGTTCTATTTAGTCTTAACATATCTTGCTTGTAATGATATAAAAATGAATAATTCCAAGCATTGACTATGACCGTCATTAATTGTAAGTTATTGAGCCTACTGAATTTCCATAGCATTAAACGACTTAATCATGAATTGTATTTAAGCATTCACAGAACCTCACATAAGATTTGATATTGCGAACTGACTTTAAAATTTATCCATGATATGCAGTTTGGTAAATGGCAGCATCCCCAAAAGTCCATGGAAGTTGTAGTTTACACCCAGCTCATTTCCGTTCAGAAAACTCCTCACAACATCCCAGAGATTTGAACTATACAGGTTGACAGGTATTCTGGTATTCTATCTACAATTACACAAAGTGTATACGTTATGAATCATCCAGTTCTATATGTCAGAGATGTGAATACCTTAATGTAGCTTCATGTAATGTATATCTGTAGCAAGTTTAAATAGCAAGGCATACTTTGATCGGAATACAAGTGATTTATAACAGTGCTTTATGATACAGAAATAAATAAATACATGATAATAGTAAACACAGATTTGTTGCAGGATTTGTTATCTTGTAGGAATACCATATGGAATGTATACCAGAAAATTGCCCATTACGGTACATAACATTATCATTATTATTTAACAATACAGTAAATAATGCAAAAAGTAACAATTAATTTTATCTAACTTTTGATCGACATTATTGATCCTTTGGTCCTCAAACTAAAATTTATAGCAGATAAAAGTAAATTCTAGACTTAGACACCGTGAATTTGAACTAACCGGTATATATACAATATACGATAAACAAGTCGAACTCAACTCGCGAAAATACGTTACAAACCAATTCCTTATTCATAATCAGAATGATTTTCAATAAAAAGCAAGACTTAATTTAGAAAAGCATCTAATCAATGTTATACATACGTATTTCATGTTTGAATAGCTAATAATGTTCGTCTGGCTGTCACTCTGAAGAAAAGCTAAGTAGGTTAACATTGCGTTGTGTTGTTGACCGTTGGTTTGAATATTGCGGTTAACCGGAAATGTAGAGTGTGCATGTGCAAAACTCTATATCTGGGACCCATATGGGTCCCACATAGTCGAACCCATATGGGCATACCCAGATACAGCCATAAGGTCCCTTATGGGAATATGGGTCCCACATAGTTTAGCCCATATAGGCATACCCAGATACAGCCCATATGGGTAAAAAAACTCTACATATGGAACCCACATGGGTCCCACATAGTTTAGCCCAAATAGGCATACCCAGATACAGCCCATATGTGTCCCATATACCCTTGCTATCTGGGTAATGATTTGACCTAAAAAAAACAGAGGCGTGACAACCGGTACTAAAATTAGCATGTCACGCTGAGCGGCTCATTGATGGGACTAGCTGTTTATATACAACTTTGTGCCTTAAGTGAAATTCAAAATGCCCAACATAATACCACTTTACACTTTGCAAAAATAAACTGTTTCATGAACTGAAATTGAATAACAAAATGATTTACCTTAATATTTAGTGATGTGATCTATTGACATAAGGACATTATGTATCTTCCATGGGATCAACAACTAAAGATTTCTTACAGGGATGTTACTCCACACAGTCCTGATTGCCTGCTCCAAATGTTTCCTTTGAATTTACCCTGTCTTCATAATTATTCAGTTCATATTTAAGTTTTTACAATGCATTTTCTATAATATTCAAGTCCGGGCTTTGGGCTGGCCATAACAAAGAATGAATTTTGAATGCTAATTCTAACCTTGTAATCAGCCACTATCCCAGCTGTATGTTGTTATCTTGAAAGATATAATCTTCATTGGGAAAATGGCAAACAACAACAGGCCAGAGGTTATCAAGTTATTGTTAGTATATTACTTGACATTGATGTTTCCTTCAACTACAGTTATTGTTCTAACACCGTCAAAGGTAATACATACGATACCCATATCATAAGACTAAGCTTGGGAGTTGAGGGAGGCACCAGAAAATATGGCAACCATTCTTCACCTACCTTTGCCAAATAAACACCTTGTTATCAGTTTCAGTTTCAACCATAAAATCATCACTGAAAATCACTCTTTTCCAGTGCTGGTTAGTTTTGCATCTGTTTACTCTAGATCAGCTTAATCTCCTCTTTCCATATCAGTTAACTCTCTTCTTTATGTTCAACTGTCTTATTTGGATGTGCTTCCTAACAACCCATTTGTGATATATCCTTCACTGTACAATTTTTGAATCCTTCATATATCCTTCACGGTACAATTTTTGAATCCTTTATATATCCTTCACGTACAATTTTTGAATCCTTTCACTGTACAATTTTTGAATCCTTCATATATCCTTCACTGTACAATTTTTGAATCCTTCATATATCCTTCACGGTACAATTTTTGAATCCTTTATATATCCTTCACTGTACAATTTTTGAATCCTTCATATATCCTTCACTGTACAATTTTTGAATCCTTCATATATCCTTCACGGTACAACTTTTGAATCCTTTATATATCCTTCACTGTACAATTTTTGAATCCTTTATTTATCCTTCACGGTACAATTTTTGAATCCTTCATATATCCTTCACTGTACAATTTTTGAATCCTTCATATATCCTTCACGGTACAATTTTTGAATCCTTCATATATCCTTCACTGTACAATTTTTGAATCCTTCATATATCCTTCACAATACAGCTTTTTGTCTACACTCAGCTCTTTTCAGCAATTCACCATATTGTTAACATTGGTCATAATGACATTGGTCAGTGCTTCTATCCAGTCTAAGGGGGCAACAATCAATAGTTTTATCATTATCCATGTGCTACATTTGCGCCCCTTACATATCTACGTCTTTAGAGTGACTTTAAAAAGTTCACTAATGGCACTCTCTCTATCAAGTTCGTTAAAAGATTCAGGATCCATTTAAAAGCTTGGCCACCAGGAGTTGGAGCCTGTTTTCCTTATTAAATGCATAATTATAGTACAAATTTAAAAAAATTCTTGTCTAAAGTACTAGCCTGATTTTAATTTTTGCCCTTTTTGTTGGTTTGTAAGCAACTTTAACATTGGACATTACTTGAAAACTATACAAGGTATTGGAAACTTCAAATATGAATAGAATGTGACTAAGAGAAGGATATTGACTAGGAACCATAACTCTATCTGGCCCAATTTTGGAATTATCTCCCCCTTTTGATTTTTTTCTTCAATATTTGTGGGGAGTGTAACTCATAAACTATACAAGGTATTGCTTGAAACTCAAAATATAATTAGATTGTAGATTGGGAAGTGCAGTAACCAAGAACCGAAACTACTCTCCGTGGACCAGTTCTTGAATTATCTTGAATTTCTGTCAATAGAATAACTTTTTTACTATATACTTGAAAACTATGCAAGGTATTGACTTGAAACTTCATATATAAGTAGATGATAACTAGGAATAGAACCATTACACTTCCAAGTCTGGTTTTTGATTATATCCCTTTTTTTATGAATTTCTTTTAGGAGCAAATCTCATAAACGAAAGACCATAAGGACTTGAAACATAATATACCGTATACACGGTCAGATTAGGCGTAGCTACGTATAAGGCGCATCCTAACTTTCAGGGTAACTTATTTGAAAAAAAATCACTTATCGTATCGTATGCGGCGAAATCTTGTTTTGAAATTTGCACCATCGTACATTTTGACAGACCGAAAGCTATCCGTACGTCACCGGGCTAATCATACGGTGAACCGTTTTATTTACACATGGCATAAGATTACCGTTAGACCGTTACATTAACGACGGGTAGGATAAAGGTGACACATTTTCATAACATGACATTACTCAACCGTGTCCCCGCATTCTAACACTGGGGACCATTGTCACCTGTCAAAATTCTCCCAACTAACAAACATTACGTAACAATTGCCACCTGTCAAGTTTCTCATATACATCATGAGGTCACGTAAAATAAACTTATTTGTTTATATTGAAAATGGCTCCATCAAGTTGTTCAGTTCTCACGATCATTTTATCATGAAATACCTGTAGGATAATCTAATAAGAACAAAAGCAATAATCTGGTATTGTTTATCATGGTTCGTATAGACTTTGTGTCATTATCATATCATTGGCTTTCAGTATATCCATTTTCTGAGATCTTATACCGTAATTTTCACTCTCGTGATTGAAAAAAGAAACCTGAAAAGCTGTATATCATCATATAAAGCGCACCCCCTCTATAAACTTGAATTATCTGGAAAAAAAGTGTGCCTAATCTGCCAGTGTATACGGTAGCAAGTAGGATCAGTGCAGTAACCAAGATCCATAACTCTGTCTGAAATTCTTATTATTTCCCTTTATTTTATATATCTATTTTTGTCATGAACATAACTCCTGAACTATTCAAGATATTGACTGAAACTTGTAAATTGATAGTGAGTAGCAGAAGTGTAATAATTATGCAACAGAACTCTGTCAGGTTCTATTTTAGTTAAATTAGCTCCCTTTATTTTTTTAATGATTTTTTGTCCTGAGCATTACACCATTACTTATGGAGTAAAGTCTATGTATTTGACATACTTACTCCACTCATGAGTGGCTTTCAGTTAACATCAGTTATTTGATGTCTGACTCACTCAGACAGGGGCATATTGTTTTTCAAACACATCTTGTTTTTTTTTACATATATATTTCTTTCGTCACTCTCTACTACACTGGTAAAATTATTTTGATTCATCAAAAAACATGGCTGCCAAGGGGCAGAGCAGTGTTTCATCATATTCACTGTTTCCTTTCCTCCTGCTGTGTTTATTGATATAAAACAACAAAACATTGTGTAGTTTACATACGTATTCATGTTGTATATATATAACGTAGATACAATTAGCTTACAGTTTGTATATTGTTTGCCGGGAATTCCAAAAATATCTATTAAGAGACCATTTCATTAAGCGACCACTTTTTGGCAGTCCCTTGAGCGGTCTCTTAATACAATGTCGACTGTATTTGCTATTTCCTTTCCTCATACTAATAACTGCTTCTCAGGTAAGCAATTCCAGGGCCTTCATGGCCCTCTTGTTGAAGAAACGTAATTGATTTTATGAGTGAATTTCATGAATAAGTACCAGACAACACTATCATGCCAGTTACTTGATATATTTTCTATTTCAGAATTCTTCATGTGGATTCATCTGAACTGGAATTGTACATAATCACTTGCTAATCCCAACAAGAGGAAGCCATACAGGTGTTCTATGTATCAGGAGCCTATGGTTATATGCAACAACTGGCTAAAGTAAGCAGAAATATAAACAGAAAAAATACTTTGTTATTTGTTTGAGACAGACTTGTTAAAAGACAAGAATAGTCAAAGAAAAAGTGCACTACAAGACAAAGGGTTGTCAGCATTTACCCCACAATTTTTTCAGGAGTCTGCCTCAACCAGTCAAATGGAGAAAGAAAAGCCATACAAGTGTGATATGTGCCAGTATACATGTAGTCAAAAGCAAAACTTGATCAAGCACAGGCACATACATACAGGAGAAAAACCATACAAATGTGATATGTGCCAGTATACATGTAGCCAAAAGCAACACTTAATTCAGCACAGACAGATACATACAGAAGAAAAGCCCTACACATGTACTGTTTGTACTTTAGCATTTAGATGGAAGTCAAACTTGAGGGATCATATGCGAATACATACAGGGGAAAAGCCATAAAAAAAAAATTTTTACATGCGTACCCATACAGGGGAGAACCTTTTAAGTGTAATTTGTGTGAACAAGTTTTAGTAATAAGGCACCTTTGGTCAGACATATGCGCTTACATACAGGAGAAAGGCAAAAAAAATGTACTGAGTGTGATTATGTATGTAATGATGTTACAGCCTTAGTCTCACACATGCATGTACATACAGGAGAAAAGCCCTACACTTGTGCTCTTTTTTTAAAAGCCATACAAGTGTTCTGTGTGTGAGTATGCTTGTATTATAAGTATGGCTTGATCAGACACATGAAAAAACATTCAGGGGTCTCTGATGAAAGTAATGCTACTAAGTTTACTGACAGAGACATTACAAGTCAGCCTTGATGAAATGAGTTCAAACTTTGGGCAAAGGTCAATATAAACTGAAGCGAAATACCTCTTCTGACGTGGTTTTCATATGTAGTGACAACTTGGGTATTTAGATCTTAACTTGATGTTGATTTAACAAAATCAAATACATGTTTGTACATGTACAATGATAAGCAAAATAAAGTATTTGTAAGAAGTAAGAATAAAGTCTTTTTTTTGTTGATTGTATGTCAGCTTGTCATAATATTGTATAATGTTTGAATGAAAGATTGGTTTATTTACTCAACATTCCCATTTAAACCCAGTTAAGTCAATGCGAATGTCTGTCAGTCAGTCGGACATGTCCGGTATATTTCCATTTTGACCAACGAAAGCGCCTATTATTGTCGGACACAATGTCCGATGAAAAAATCCATACAGCACGGTTTCATTTTCGGAAAATTACTTTCACTTTACTTTTTAGCGATTACTTTTTAGCGATTATGTAATGATTATAGGCTGTCTGAGACTATTGCAAATTGGTTCCACGTAATGTACATACTTATATCTTTCGTAATGGAAACCATGCGGGAAAGTCTGTCTTTATCGGTCAACAATCAACAACATGGCAGACGATGCATTCACGAAAGATTTTTTTTTTTCTTCTTTTTATTCACTTTCCATAATCAATTAACAAAGTCATACCCGTTTTAATTTATTATCAGGTTCATTTTTTATCATTTCAATATGTATTATCGTAAATAATTAAATCTAGATTTTGTTGTCAATGAATTTAGATATTCTGATGGTGCTATGCTGGTCGAAAATTGCCTGCTAGTTCTAGCAACGAACCAAAGAAGAGGGCTCCTGACAATAACAGACGCTTTCAGGGATAGTTTTTCGGCTTATTTCCTCATTATGGTCACACAACTTACAGAACTTTAGTTTTTGCATAGAATTTTATGATCTTATCTGTGCAAAAAAATAATTTCTTTTTGTAATGGGGTAAGGTTTATTCCTCCATATGTACTTATTTTGCAGGTCTCACATTTTTACATGTTCGTGGGTTTTAAACAGCTGATTAGGACAGTGTATATGTAAAACAGAGAAAATCTAAAATTAGCAAAAAATGAATGAATATTCATTAAATTAAGCGATAAATTAATGTAAAATAATTGCAATAAAGAGACTGAAATCAAGATATCAAAAAGTTCTTACTAAATACTGTTTAAAACATTGCAACAGGTACAAATATGTCGCAACAAGTAAAAGTTGCTGCGACAGGTAAACATTTGCTGCGACAGGTAAAAATTTTGTGTTTACCTGTTGCAATGTCCTGTGAAAAAGGAAAAGTTTTCGCATAGTCTGCCAGTTTTGAGGTAAGTTTAACCCCAAAATTATACAATTAACATGTACCCCAAATTATAGGGAATCTTTGTTGAAGGGATATAAAGCTTAGGAAAAACAACAGTTGTACTCCCACTATGTAAGATGCAGCATTAAATACATACAAGATTTTCTTTTAGTCTCAGAAAGTACTTAGATTTCAGTGATTGTTTGGTGTAAATTTACTTCAGTTTACAGGTGATTTCCCAAAGCTTTAAACTGACTTCACATCTTTATGAAACTAGGTACACATGGTATGACCGTCCCAGGTGGCCAAGTGGTTAGAGCATCAGCCTTGGGAATGGGAGGTCGTGGGTTTGATCCCTGGTCGTGACATACCAAAGTTGTAAACAAATGGTACTGTTACAGCTATCTTAATTTGTGCTGGACATATAAGGGTAGTTGCAGGATTGGTTGGCCCTGTTTCAAGATAATGTGACTGGGTGTGATATCATGCCACATATCTAATGCGTGATACTGTAGTGTGGCAGCAGCAGCAGCATTATATCTGTCTCAAGTAGACATCATCTCCAAATGACTAAAATACTGTTGGGGGGATGTTAAACCCAACAAACAAACATCATTATTCATGATGGGGATTATTTCCCGGTAGTATTTCCAATAGTAGTAAATGGGCCGGTTTGCATTCAGACAAACAGGTGCCATTTCTATTTTTGGTAACATATTTTTGTAAATAATAAAATTCCTATACTCAAATGACTAAATGTTAGAGCAGAAAAAAAGCCCATGCATTTAATGACTTTCACAGCTGGATACCACTTCATGTTCATACTGAAGATTCGGTGTTGGGGAAAGTGAATAACTTTCACAGCAGGGTTCCCATGATCACAGAGTACATGTTCAGACATGATTCTTCAGATTCATGCATTTAATGACTTTCACAGCTGGATGCCACTTCATGTTCTTACCTGAGATCCGGTGTTGGGGAAAAGTGAGTAACTTTCACAGCAGGGTTCCCATGAACACAGACTACATTCTCACGCTTTGGACTAAAAACAGAGACCGGAAACACTTTGACCAAAAAACGAAAACACATTAGAGTAGTTACCCGAAATGTATTCATTCTCTTGGAAGATAGGGAACTCTTTACATCGTAAGTGTTTCTCTTTGAAAATAATGTATCATTTAATTTTGACTTATGTATTTATTGAGTTTTTCTTATTTTCTATATTACATATTTATACATTTATTCCTACTTATTTTAATGTTTTTTGTTCCATTTTTTATACGCCCATCTTAAGATGGGGCGTATTATGTGAACACTCACGGCGGGCGGGCGTGCGTGCGGGCGGGCGGGCGGGCGTGGAACATTTGTTGTCCGGGCTCTAACTTCAATACCGTTTGCCCAATCCTTTTCAAACTTTCCACACATGTGCATGGCCATAATATCTCGGATGAGTTCGATATCCAGCATTATCGCGTGAATGTCTTGGAAGTTATGGCCCTTGACGTACACAAAATACTTGAAATTGTGATTGTCCGGGCTCTAACTTCAATACTGTTTGCCCAATCCTTTTCAAACTTTCCACACATGTGCATGGCCATAATATCTCGGATGAGTTCGATATCCAGCATTATCGCGTGAATGACTTAAAAGTTATGGCCCTTGACGTACACAAAATACTTGAAATTGTGATTGTCCGGGCTCTAACTTCAATACCGTTAGTCCAATCCTTTTCAAACTTTTCACACATGTGCATGGCCATAATATCACGGATGAGTTCGATATTCAGCATTATCGCGTGAAAGACTTAAAAGTTATGGCCCTTGACGTACACAAAATACTTGAAATTGTGATTGTCTGGGCTCTAACTTCAATACCGTTAGACCAATCCTTTTCAAACTTTCCACACATGTGCATGGCCATAAAATCGCGGATGAGTTCGATATTCAGCATTATTGCGTGAATGACTTAGAAGTTATGGCCCTTGATGTACACAAAATACTTGATATTGTGATTGTCTGGGCTCTAACTTCAATATTGTTTGCCCAATCCTCTTCAAACTTTCCACACATGTGCATTGCCATAATATCTTGGCTGAGTTCGATATCCAGCATTCTCATGTGAATGACTTTGAAGTTATGGCCCTTGTTGTACACAACATACTTGAAAATTTGCTTGTCCCTAGTCCTTAGACCCTATGAGGTGTTGTCAGATCTTGCAGTTAATTAATAGAAATGTATCAACATTTTTTTTTTATGATTAACATCATTAACTAATGGGATTTTGGAATTATTTTGCTTATTTATGGACAGTAGCTTGTTTCTCTGAGCTATTTCTGAGAGTCCCCATACCATGATGGGCGTATTTTGTGGCAGTCCTGACCCTTGTTTAAAGTAGTGATTTTGTATTTTCTATTTATTGGTGCCATTTTTTTTTCTCATACGGTGTTTGAATTGTCCATTGCACACCATGAGTCTCTGCCTAGGGCTAAGGACCTGACCCTCAATGCCCGTGATCTAGGTCAAATGTACAAGTCAGCTCTGTACATCATTGAGACAAACATGAAGCCATTCTACCGATAAGGTCATTCTAAATATAGCTCATGATGTCATACTATAATCCTAAATGGCCACCACGCATGCGCAATACACATAATAAAAAAGTCCTACCCTAAAATGCTTATATGCAAATGAGTTACTATAAATAGTAACAAAGATAGCCGCTGTTACCAAAAATAGAAACTACGTCAACAAAATGGCGCCGTTTGTTTGAATGCAAACCGGCCCATTTACTACTTACAAAGTATTTAATTTAATTGCTTTGACCTGTTAAAATTGGTAATCTGCCCCAGGTTTACCTCAGTTTAAGCTTCTTTTTCTATAAAGGTAATTTCACATCATCATGAAGCTTTGTTAAAATGTACATCATTATATATACTTTTAAAAATACAAGCAAATACATGTATGTGGTTCTGACTCTATCCCGGCAGGGCATTAGGGAAAAATGATGAGAGCAAAATATCACATGCATGTCAAAATATAGATATGGATACCAAATATAATTATACGGCATACATAATTGCTTGCTTAAAATACATGAAGTCAACCAAAAACGATACAATATAACTGAAACAAATTCGGATTCCGAATGCACTATTGACTGACTCTCGACAGCGGGACGTTTTGACTGAAAAGTTTTTTTTTTGTTTTTGTTTTTGTTTTTGCTAACGGCAAAATTTCGGAAGCCAGTCAATAGTGCATTTGGAGACGTACATTTGTAACAGCCCACACTCTGTGTCCATATAGGGATCGTGACACCTATTCTTTGGTATCACTGGAGAGCCTACATCACCCTCTGTTATATCCCTATCTTTGGGAACATCATATGCAATACGCTCAGCAAATGCCAATAACGTTATGGCGGGAGACATATTGAATTATTTTGTATTTGGAGGTACATTTGTAACAGCCCACACCGTGTCCCATAGGGTTTGTGACACATATTCTCTGGTATCATTGAATAGCCTGTTCTAAGTAGACAACATATGAAACTATGTTATATCCCTATCCTGGGGAAGGCTATATACGTTCTGCACTGATGAAAGAAACAGATATAAATAAAATGAGCCCTTGTGCTAACTTGAGAGCCATTGTTTTGAGAAGAGTTTATGACTAAATCGAAAACAAAACTACGTCCGCTCTGTCAGGAACTGTAGAGAATCCGCAGTTTAAACGTAGCTGTTCATCGGTCAAGGTCGATTCGGATGAACTTTTAAAAATGCAGAAAAAAAGCTGCATAAGATGAAAAATGAAATAAGTATTCATTTAGGTTTATTTGTTGTTTTTTGTTGTTTTTTTTTTTTTTTTTTTTTGTTTTTTTTTTTTGTTGTTTTTTATCAGTATCTGTCCATACAGTTCAACACTGTTCTGTTATTGTTACTAAAGTTTTTTCTTTATTTTTAACTTCTTCGTGGGAGAAATTGGCGAGATTCCGTCGGTCGGATCTCTACCGACATAGCGCGAACTTCGACTTCGCGAACTGCTGTAGTGCGGGGGTGTTTTCAGTGAGTTACGGCAATTGAAACGACATGATGTATGTTTTCAATGAAGGAAGTGACCTTCTTTCTTATTAAATTTAAAGTCGTTGATTTTTGAATGGGCAGAAACGTACCGGATACCTTTGGAATCATGTAGCAAAGATATGCATCACAAAACATGATTCATTTTTTTTTTTCAATATAACTTCAAGTATTGTAACTCCAATAATAAAATCATTACTGATATCAAGGAAAACGATGACAGTGACAAAAATATTAATGGACTTAACAATTTGTTTTATGATTTATAATTGTGACAAAATCACAATATGTAAAGTAAAAAAGGAACTACTTTGATAAAGGTAAAAATATCATAGTTGAACATTGATATAAATCACCAAAGTACGTTTCACAAAGCCAACAATATCTGTACACATATGGGTGTGTTCAGTGTGCGCAACAGGTCAATCATGGTCATTATTACGATTTGTAGCTGTTATTTGTTGAGAAAGGCAATCAAACATACAAATATCGTAATATTCGCAGAGCCACAGACGCACCGCAGATCCTTTCATGGATGTGTTTCGGCAACTGGGTCTCGAACTTATGAGGTGTTTATAGAGTCTGCGTTTATAGCTTTATTGTCATCCCAATGCCGCATGCATTATGATTTATTGGCTTTCGGCATGAAGAATTGAGAAATTTTCATTACTAACCTTGATGATTGATTTCCTGTTTGTAACTCTCGGAGACTGTTGATTCAGGAATATTGACTTTTATGTATAATCTCAGTGTTCAGGGTGTATGTTAGTCTTTTTTTTTTCTTCAATATTTTTTTTTTTTTTTTTTTTTTTTTTACATATGTAAAAAATGCGCTGAATGCGAAAATGAAAACACACACACACACTAAAAGTTTTTTTGTTTTTTTTTTGTTGTTGTTTTTTTTTTTCGGAAAAACTTGCGTAGAAAATATACATGATTGGAAAGACTAATTCATTCTTGTTAAATTAACCGGAGATTCGAATCATAAAAGGAAGAGAAAAATGTCAAAAACGTTCGTCTTCACGTCGTAAGTGGCCAGGCGTGCGACCATAGTGTAACTTAATTATAATTCATGAAAAAACTATCTGATAGATTTTCTTTAAATTTCATTATTACTTTATGTAAGGGCTGCGTTAAACAATGCAATTTTTTAATAAAAAATATATCAGGTAATTTTTCCTTAAAAAAAATTAAGAATATATTTTTCCTATGATAATTTTCCCGATTATACATTTGTATACGAATTACGGGAAAGGCTTACGTAAACACTTACGTATGAAATTTACATCCTCGGAAAGGAAATTCATCCACCTTAAGTTTAAAAGAAATTTATTTCTATATAGGAAGGGGGAAAAAGTGCACGAACAACGTAAGAGGGGAATTATTCTACTATGTTTAATGTAGGTGTTTTATTGTATTTTACTCTTATTTAATGATGTTTTATTGCATAAATGAATAAAAAGAACAATAATATAACAAGTTTGAACAGTTATATTAAGAATATAACATTTGAAAATGACAGTGACAACAATAACAATGTGTTATGTAAACTGTCATAATCATGGAGAGGGGGGAGGGGGGGGATATACATTCCAGGCAGGGGGGGGGGGGGGGGAATGCCTCCTATATTCTCCAAATATTTTGACCAAAAAAAAAAAAAAATGGGGAAAAAAAAACAGATGAGCATTGGCATCTACATGCATTGCTATTGTTTAATATTACATTACCTGATTGGCTGAAAGACAGGGCCTTTTTTTTTCCAATTTTGGGGAAAGTGCCCTAGCCCTTTTTATGGGGAAAATAGCAAGCCACTTGTTTACAACTTATTAAGGGATTTTTTTTTACCATATTCATAAATATAAGCATAAACTAGTCTTGGCACAGCAAGACATACTAGAAACTAAATATAAAGACTAATCAAATATTTTGTGTAAGAATCTATTAGAGTTAAACAGAATTAAATTAGCGTCATAATATTGTTCTCTAGGTTTCTCAATGATCAGCTACTTCCTTAATGGGGAATTTTATTTAAGAGTGGGGAATTTGAGGACTATTTTTTGGGAAAAAAGGTGGTTATTTGGCTTGGGGAAGCAGCCCTTTACCGGCTACAGTTAAGAAGGGTAAAAAGGCCCTGAAAGATGATTGCTATAGATATGGTCATGTAGTTTGGAGATGATTGCTTAAGAAATGAAGATGCTAGAGTTTAAATAAACTAACTTTGGATGTCGGATTGGCGAACATCTGTAATATTTAATAAGATAATTTAGTTACCAGGGATTTCCTGGACAAAAGTTTTCTGCATCCCTGATGCAGTTTTTGGCTGTGGAAGCATAAAACTTTAACCATGTGAGATCCTGGGACCCATAAAATGTGAGTCGATGTACCCTTCATTGTACCGCCAAATCACCATTGCAATATCCGCACATTAAGATTTCATATGACACATAAAATAATGACCTCGATTGGCACATCCGAAAATAGAGAATCAGATGAATGTGTAAATTTTACCAAGTGTCCCAGGTTCTCATCCGTTACACTGTCAAGATGCTAGCCCTTTTAACATGTTGAGCCATTTCTTCACCTGATGTATACTACTGTCCATTTGGGAGCTGATATATTCATGTCTTCTGATTCTAGGAATAGATCTAGTGGACATTGAAAATCACAAAAAAAAAATGAGTTGTTTGACTCAGACTCCTCCTACTGGATGTGCAGAACGTCCTCAACCAGATTTGACTGATCAAACCAAGGATTGTAATAATTTTCAGTCAGTCAAGAAAAGCAGTCTTGCTCTATCCAGATAAACTGGCAGATTAGATTCTCCAGGTTAGAATATGAAGACATACATGCCTATCTCCCGGGATTTCGACTTGTCTCCCGATCTCCCGCCGGGAGGTGAAAATCTCCCGGTCTGACTTAAATTAAACCAGTTTCCCTTTGAACTCGGTATAATCCATTTTATTACCGAGCTATGATACAGCATCAGGAAGATTACGTAAGAACATGTGTTAGTATCAATCCTGACCAGTACACAGCCACAGGCAATGTGTGATCGTCCTTATCCAATCAAATTGCATGATTCAGACAGGTAGCAGATTCGCCAGTCTATCAGTTGAAACAATTATCGTCGGGTAATTAGCATATGAAGATAGGATTAATTATATATCATTGATAACAAGGCTTACCACATGTTGTACAGTTTAAATAGAAAATTGTTTTGGGCCCCATTAAAATTTGGAATGACCCCTTATTTATTTAATTTAAGCCAACGTAGCCATTACCCTCACCTAATGATATTCATGTCAAAATACTGGCCTGTGGTTGAAGGCAAAATTCATTTTTACTGTGTCACGTTGAATGCTTTATCTTCAAATATGTGACACTGTATGGAGCATTTATTCCTTAAAAGTACTGATGTGTTTGATTCTTTATTACTTGAATATCATAATCAGTTCAACTGAAGTGAGTGTTTTATAATCAGAACCCCAAATGCTTTAAGAACTCCCATAATGGAGAGCAAGGGGACCATTGTTGAAGACAAATCTAAGGAAATCCCTCAGTTATGTTTTGATATGTTTTACTTTGTTCATACTGTAAGTATATAGAATGTAATAAAACTATTATTTTCTTTATTGGGATTAATGTCTCCCTAATAGTATTTCAATCATTTGGAGATGATGTCTAGTTGATATGTTCAGATATAGTGCTGCTACACTGCAATATCACACCATAGACATGTGGCATAATACCACACCCAGTAACATTATCCTGATATCAGTCCTGGAACTACCTTTATTATTATGCTGAGTACCAAGCAAGGGAGCTATACCTGTACCATTATTTACGACTGGGGATCAAACCTATGACCTACCAATTCCAGGACAGATGTTCTAACCAATCTGGGGACCAGTTAATCAAAATCAATAGAAATTATGCTAAATGGAATGATTAGCTGCAAGAGCTATTGTACTCATGTTAACAAAAAGGCATGCTGTGTAAGACACATGTTTGAGTTTATAAATGAATGATTATCAGATTACAGTATCCTGCTTAATATTTGAAATATTTTCTTCTATTTCAGTATTCTTCAAATGGGACATAGGATACAGTTTATGTTTGGATGATAACATGTTAATCCCTACAAGAGGAAACCATACAGGTGCCTGTGGTTGTATGCAATAATTGAGTAAAAATAAGAAGAAACATACAGTAGGGAGGAAAGTATAACATGCACTGCATGACTCAGACATGATCAAAATTAAAAAAGTCAAAGAAAAAGTGTACAACTTCTAAGTTTAAAGTCAGCATTGACCCCACACTTGCCAATACAAAATAGATATTGTCAGTTGTCAGCTTTGATTAAACAAATGGAGGAACACATAGGGGAAAATTTATACAAGTGTAATGTGTGTGAGTATAATAAAAAAAAGCCATACAAGTGTTCTGTGTGTGAATATGCATGTGCTTTTAAATCAGTTTTCATCAGGCATGTGCGGATACATACAGGAGAAAAGCCATACAAGTGTACTGAGTGTTTCTGAACAGACATATGCAAATACATACAGGAGAAAAGCCATACAAGTGTTCATGTAATATAATTAGTAATCAAAAAGGCATACAAGTGTATGTATGTGCTTTTGTTTTAATTGTCAATACATACGGGGGAAAGCCATACAAGTGTTCTGCGTGTGAGTATGCATGTAGGTTGAAATCATTCTTAACCAGGCATATGAAAATTCATACAGGGGATAAGCCATACAAGTGTGCTGTTTGTGAAAATGTTTTCAAAGAAAGGTCAAACTTAATCAATCACATGCGCTCGCATACAGGAGAAAAGCCATATAAGTGTTCTGTGTGTGAACATGCATATAGGTATATATCTACTTTGAACGACATATGCAAACACATACAGGAGGAAAAAAGCCATACAAGTGTACTGTGTGTGAGTATGCATGTAGGTTGAAATCACACTTAAAAAGGCATATGCAAGTTCATACAGGGGATAAGCCATACAAGTGTACTGTTTGTGAAAAGGTTTTCAGAAATAAGGCAGACTTGGCCAGACACATGCATTTGCATACAAGAGAAAAGCCACACAAGTGCTCCATGTGTAGATATGCATGTAGAATTAAACAAACAATACAAAGGTTTCCAAAGGGAAACTTGGCCAGACACATGCGTTTGCATACAGGAGAAAAGCCACACAAGTGCTCCATGTAGATATGCATGTAGTGAGAAGTCTACTTTAAACCGACATATGCAAACACATACAGGAGAAAAGCCATACATGTGTTCTGTATGCAATTATGTATCCCATCGAAAGTTAAACTTGGTTGAACACATGCGTATGCATACAGCATAAAAGTCATTCAAGTGTACAGTGTGTGATTTTGTATCTTGTTGGAAATCAAACTAAACCCAACAAATGTGTATACATACATGGAAAAAGCCATATAAATGGCCTGTTTGTGAGTAAGTACATCTTGATCCGGCACATGCAAAAACATTCTGGAGAAAAGTGAATTGTTATTGAGTACAAATAACATTTAGACAATTAGTCAGCCTCAAAGAAATGTGTTCATAATTTGGCCAAAGGTCAAAACAAACTGAAAATGAAACACCTCAGACATGGTTTTCATACGTTAACTCTGCAAGTTAGTAACAACTTGGGTATTAAATTATTAACTTGATGTAAACTTTACAAAATCAAATGCCTGTGTGTACATTGATTAACAATATCAAGATTTTTCTAGAAATAAGAAATATTGTTTCCTTGCTGATTTTAAACTGCAGCTTATCATTTTGTATGTTTGAATGAAAGATAGGTTTTCTGGTTAAGCATTCCGATTTACCCTCTGTAGAGGGTTTTTACCCCCAAATTTGAACATTTGCCCCTTGAATAGTAGGGAATCTTTATATGAAGGGTTACAAATTAAGAAAAAACAATTGTACCCCAGTTTCTTAACTCAGCAGAGACTGTTCATTGATTGCTACTTTCCCTATAATTGGGCAGTTTGAATATAATTTCATATGATCTGGATTAAATGGGAAATAATTTGGAAGGGTTTTTCAGTGAAAAATTCTGTCCATCAATTTGATGATGTCCAGTCAGGCGTCCACTCAGTTTGACTTTTTTTTTCAATCTGCTATAACTTCTATGGCTTTCATTGGATTGCTTCAATATTTTGAAGTGGGTGGACCTTTACATCATGCAGTTGACCTTGTGACCTTGACCTTTGACCTACTTTTGGTGTACCTTTTGGTTAATCTTTTATTTTGACAATTGTTTAAATGGATGGACCTCCTCATTATGCATTTGACTTTGACCTTGTCCTTTGACCTAATTTTAATGAAAATGTCCCCTCCAGAAAAAGTCCATAATATCATCAGGTCTTGTTCAGTATTTTATGAGAGTATCACGTGCTTATTTTGTAAATGTGACGCTCAAAAAGAAGTTTACTCTAACCCTATAGTCTTAATGTAATTATGTGTGAGTGTCACCAAAAATTAAAGCAAGATTAAAATAAATATCTGCAGAAATCCTAGCATTTAATGCCTTGTTCCTTACTTTCTTTAAACTGACATTTTCTGAACATGGAAATGAATAAAATGAGTATAAATATATATGAATGCATGTACGATCTAGTGGTGTATGTGATATTTGTGTTTGTGGCACCTACACTTGAATAAAAAAAAGCCATATGTGCGTTATAGAAATATATCACCATAATTAAAGTGCACATTATTCAAAGTAATGTGAGTTTACATTCAGCTGCTACAAAAAAGTGGCAATTTAAACAAACACACTATCAGATGTGCAGCACATTCGAAATAGTGTTGTGACGTCAATGTCGCAATAACAATAAAAAGTTATGTGAGGCAGAAACACTTTGGTCAAAGAACCATTCTTGTGCATGCATTGTTCATACCAGGCATCTGTTTTAATTAAGTGATGTACATTCCTCCTACATTTTACTCCTTTCGAAACACTGTAATATGGTGAACAATGATACGATTGTTTTCCATCACTAGCTCTTCCATGCCATGACGCAGACATTCGAATCTTTGTTAGACCAGACCTGTTATCATTTTATACACCCGATGGGCGGTACATGTATTATGTAATGCCAATGGTCTCCCGACTGTCCGTCCGTACATTAGCAATTTTGTGTTCGTTCTGTATCTTAAGAACCACTTGAAGGAAATTGAAATTATTTGACAGAAATGTCAACCATACAAAGAGGATGTATAATGTAGACCTATAATGAATTCAATAAAAAAAATATTGTCATAATACTATGTCCCTCGCGCTGATGGTAGGGAAATGAATAAAAACCTGGTTCATTTTAGCTCACCAGAGCACAGCGTGCTCAAGGCGAGCAAATTTGATCATCCGTTGTGCGTCGTCAACAGATTGCTTTAAAAGACATTTCCTTTAATCCACTGGGTAGAAATTGATATGTATTGTTATTAATATTCCTTGGTTGCTTAAATGAGAATGCAGAACTCTGATTTCCATAATTTAAAAAAAGGAAAATTTCTCGTCTCTGAAACCAATGATCAGAATATAATTTCATTTGTAACACCTAGTTGCTTCATGGCCCTTTACCATAATTGCTAAAATATAGTAATGAGGCATCTTCAGGGTCGGCATATTTTGATTTATTAATTATTCCTACTATTTCATACATTTGTGGAACAAATCATCTTTCCCGAAATTAGTGAAACCGATCGTGCAAGGGAGAAAACTGTAAATGTGTTTTGTATAGGTCCACCGTCAACGGTCAACGCAGTGATCTCCCCTTATTACGGAACCGCATTTAAATGGGAAACTTTTTACCAGTCCTATAGGGTATGGGCAAATAATTATGTATTGAAAAAGTATGGATAATCACCTTTTTGCACTTCCTCTTAAATTCATATCTAGTATTTTGGCATTTATCAAAGAATGGAACTAAAATGCACTTTTAAATCGGAAGAAAGTAGCCATTCCTGAATATATTAAATCTACGAAGTGATTGTTCTTTAAGTCAAAACATTGTTTATTTGTTAAGACTTAACGTCCCATCGACATTATTTTAGTCATTTAGAGATTATGTCTACTTGAGACAGATATAGTGCTGCCACACTGAAGTATCACGCCGTAGACTGGTGGCAGGAAACCACACAAAGTCACATACATTTTCCTGACCCGTATCGGCAATGCCCAGGCAGGGACCTAGTAGTACCATTTTTAATGACTTGGGTACGTCGTGCACAGTGATCTCACCCATAACCCCCCGCTCCAGATGCGAATGCTCTGATGCTCCGGGTACCAACATGGCCCCAACCAGAGATACATTGTATATATTGGCAATTCCATTTACCTATTTATAGAATTTTTTACCCCCCCCCCCCCCCCCACACACACAAATATATATATAGTGAAGAGAAGTTGAATATATAAAGAGACTCCCTATGATTGAAGGAATACAAAGTGAAAACAACAAATGTATCCCCAATTTTTAAAACTCGTGCGAAAACTGTATATACATGTAATTGATTATTCACAGGTTTGAATACAAAACAAAACGTGTATACAAAATAGCACCTTTATTGGGTTAGTACTTAGTATTATCAACATATAGGCATGCAATATTCAATCCAAAATTGTACTGCTACTGTTATTGTAGCAGAAACATTACTAAGATCACAGGGACTTCTCCTGTATGTTTTTTTTTTTTTTTTTTTTTTTTTAAATCTACTGTCCACATAAATGCTTATGTGTACAGTAGGAATTTTTAAGACATACAAGAGCAAGTCCCTGTGCTAAGATATTACAAAAAAAAATCTAGTTAAATGATCAAAATTCATATTGTAAGATAAAAGTACATGTAATATCTTTTCGATGACATTAGACTTTGTTGAATATGTATAAAATAAATATTGCTGTGGGATATATTTATTCGCCCATCGAAAAATGAAATATGAAATGTTAGGTCTTCAACAAATTTTTCCTATGTTGTGTTCGAAATGTTCTGATTGGCGTCCAATAACGTAATATACGAGTATTTGGACAGTGTACTGTTCAATAACGAAAAATACTGGACGGCATTGCTACAAATGAACTCCGTTAATTGGCTAAGCAGATTGGATACAAAATTATAGGGAGTATCAGTACATAAACTATTAAGACTGCGTAATCAATACGAGAATATGAGGAATACAAGACATAGATTTTGGTCACAAGGGAACTGACTAAGTTCATTTTTGGTAAAAGCATTCGATATATATATTAATTCCATAACATAGAGTATAAATTCAATAGGTTACAAGAAAAGCTATATTTTTATGTCTTCACATTCGTGCATGCATTAAAACTGTCAATAATTCAGTTGCTAACATGATGCATGATCCTTGACCCTGGCAAATCATTGGAAACAAATTTCATAATCCTCAGTCAAAAAAGCACTAATTATGAACAATTTGTTGAACACTCGTAGAAATTAGATCCAATTTTATCCCGTAATATGTGGTTTGTTGAGATCCAAGCATTAACAAAAACTGTTACAGTAAAGTCATCAATTTCTATAACCAGAAAAGTTGTGGCGGACGTTGCGGTCGCCCTAGTTGTGGTGGACGTTGCGGTTGCCTAGCAACAACTACGGCGGGTATTCGAGCAGACGACTCAACAACCTCTTCGTATGGCGGCGGCTGTATGACGTATCCATTTATCATGGCGCGTCTTCCGGTTTCATCCGCTGATAACATCTGACGAACGTGTGATTGTCTGTTTTGTGGCGGTTCTTCCAGCACGGAAGTAGAATTAGTTTGTGCATCATGAGCGGGGTTTACACTTTGTACAACACGGTCACAATCACTACTTCTGTTATTTTGTGACGTAATTTGTCTGTGGATTTCTGATTGACTAAATGTCTGCGTGAATCTATTGTTTGTGTTCGTCCCCGGCACTCGCTCACAAGATGATGACGTTGGGCTGGAAACTGGCTCACGTGCGCCGATTCGAATTCTAAATATGCTTGACGGCTCCTGGACTGGCATATGAGGACTGAAACAAATCAAGACTTGATACTTCAAACATTGACAAATAATCGATACACAGTCTTCCAGAAATCACAGACTTCCGGTTTAATAGCGAGCGACTTGTTTTTGTTCCGAAGAAAAATCTTAGCTTTTCATGGTTCAAACATTTAATTAATGAATAGGACAAGAAATCTGTTGGTATAGGCATGTAACGTGTTTTATCAAACATGTGATATAGAAGTGTGTTTTTTACTAAAAAAAAGGGGGGGGATATTTTAAAAAAATCTAAATTTACAATTGATTAGAATAAATTGAAATATATACTCAAAGGGAAAAGAAATGCAGGGTAAACCTTTTTTAGGATTTAAATAGGGAGTATTCGACGGTATTACAGTTTAAATTATTTTGATAAAGATTTTTATCAAACAAAATAAATGCTTTAGAATGAGATGTGTTCTATTATATGAGGGTTATTGCAATGTTAGAAGGACTCGTTTATCTACTGTGGTAACTAGAAATATTACTGGACTACATGATGTAATTACCTCGAGTGTAAGCTTTCGAATGGGTGTTTTTTCTTGGCCAGGATGATTCTGGTTAGCAGGGCGAGGAGAGATATCAGCAGTACCCCACCCACACTCCAGACGATGATGGACAGCGGCTCTACGTCATTTCCTGTGACCCTGAACTCCGTCTGGTTCAATGGGGCGGTAGGGGTTGTGTCAAGCACCACTGAAACAGAAGAGCATCGTATATTATTATTTTTACTATTGCTATCATCAGCAGCAAGAGCAGTAGTAGTAGACTAGAAGTAGTATCATCCTCGTATATTATCATTAAATTATCATTAGCGCAGCAGCATGAAATACCAATTAATATTATCATCGTCATCAGCAGTACTTTTTTTCTCACTGCTATTATCATTTTTATCATTATCATCAACAACATCAACATATTATCATTTCAAACAGGACATAGTTCTTCGGGGTGTTCAATTTTAACACCTTTTTTCCACAGCAAGAAACACAATTATCCTTTAATTCTGCCTCTAAATAAAAAAAAAATCAGTACATGACACGGTGGTAATACGCGTAATCAAAAATTCACTTTTACAATTTTTTTATTTTATTTTTTTTTGGGGGGGGGGGGGCTAAGTTGCATTCAAGTAAGGTTGAAGGATGTCATTTCAGGTTAAACCTGAGATCACTCTAAAACATTTCACTAGCCCTGATTCACCAATGCTCTCAGTATTAAGCAAGTTACGGTATCTAACCTTATTTTATTCTGGTATAAATTTTATAATGATTTCTTAATACACATACCTTCCATAAACAATGTCCGCTAAATCTTTACAATATCAGACAGAACAAATAGAACATCCGTGATTTCACTTGTGTTACACACTTATTAAATGAAAGTTCCTTGAAATCTTTTTTGGATTCATGAATTTTTGTCTTAGAAAAATTCTCATGAAAAATCATAATCTTATATATGCACATTCAATTGTAACATCCAACAGAAAACTGAAATTAACAACACACATCATCATCCTCATCATCAACATCATCTAAGATGTATTTAAGATATGTTCGAACTTAAATCATCTCATATATTTCATAATTCTAAACACGTGCTTCCAACGATCAATGATTTTTCACAACGACTTAGGACTGGTTTAAACATCAGTTCCAAATCCTTCTTTGAACTGACATCCATGTTATAGACTCTACCCCAGCCTTTAAAGTGGGATATTAAACTGCTCTGAGATGCAATTGTTTGCCTATTTAAACAAACCGCTGTTACTTTATAGTCAGATAACTATACTCAAACATCAAGTATTGTATGCGGCGGGTATATGACCTAATAAAATCACTCTTACTGACCGGTTGTTAAAATTTATAGCCTTTTAAAGGGGTATTGAACTCTTTGGCTGAATCTGAAATCATAACGGTATATGTGAGGGGGAGGGGTAGCCACCCCCAAACCCCTAGGCTCGTCAGTAAATATAAATAAAAAAGACACCGAACTTTTTCACAATTAAAGGCAGTATCTGTTCTTAAATATAGGTTTTTCGACATCATACCATTACGTAAAGGATATATTCTATAAAGACATCTTTAAAGACAATAGAAGACCGAAAAGGGTTGACTTCTATCTCAATTTAGAGAGCGTTTTGGCATGATAACACACCCAGTCACATTATCTTGACACCAGGCCAACCAGTTCTGGAACTACCCTTAAATGCTGAGCGCCAAGCAATGAAGCTACACCAGTTCCTTTTTTTCACGACAATGGTATGTCGAGGTTGGGGATCGAACCCACGATCTCCCGATTCCGGAGCGGACGCTATAACCAGTCGGCCACCGGGACTAAAGTTAAGTCAACCATACGTTGCTTCGTGGAAACGGCCCTAGGGATTCGATCTTTGACCACCAGCGAAATAATATCGTAAACACGAGATGATCAACATCCAAAGCGACTTTTAGTATTGTTCTGCAGTTACAAAGGTTAATAGCCAATGTAATTGGGCTTAGTGTCCGGCAAATGACCACAGTTATTCCAGCCACTGACCGCAAGTAGTGGTCACTTCTTTATGGTTCTTGTAATAATAATGTTTCACTGACATTCTTTACATGGTGGGGTTAGTGACATTTACTGTCTTTTTGTGTGTATTGTATAGTAAGGGCAGTACAATTGAATAGTCCTAGTATAGCTGTTTTAATTTAAATTGTTGTTGTTGTTGTATTGGGATTTACCGTCGCTGCGATAGTATTTCAATCATATAGCGACGTCCAGCTAATTACAGGTGGAGGAAGACCCCGAGTACACAGAGGTACCCGGGTAGAACCACCGACCTACCGCAAGCCAGCTGGAAGGCTTCCTCACATGAAAAATCAGAAGTCCCTACCGGGATTCGAACCCACAGCGGTGAGGGGCTGAGAGATTTGTAGTCCACGACTGTAACCGCTCGGCCACGGCGGCCCCTGATTTAAATTGACAAGGGCGCAAACCAAATTATGCACTTTTTTTCTTGCATAACTTAACCTTGTTCTTACAGTCAAATCTGTCTTAAGCGGCCAGTATAACAATAGAAACTGGCTGCTTAATAGAGGTGGTTGCTAAATGAAGGTTAAACATATAACAAAATGCTAGTTTGGTAATATTTGACCGCTTGTAACAGGTGACTTCTCATACAGGTTGGATTGTAATGTTTTATCAGTTCATGGATTTATGATCGAAAATGAGATATGTAGTTAATTAAAAAAATACCAAAAGAATTATTTTCATTCATGTATGCCTGTACCGATATTCATTAAAATGGTGTAAAATTGAAATATTTCATTTACTCATTGTCTCTTGTTACATAATCACATTGTCAATCACGTGAGTTCTTAAATTCACTATGCAACACTTTAAAGGCCCTGTGGTCCAGTGGTAACGTACAAGACAGCGGCTCCACGCGGTTGTGAGTTCGAACCCCGTTTGAGGCAAGGATCTTACAAAACCTCCTCGTTTATTTTCTGTCAAGGTTTTATTTCTATATGCATGATAAAATAATGTTTTGTATCGAATATTTTCATCGCTGAGATAATTTTAGGTACAATTTTTTATCAGATATATTTTACTTTAATACATTATTATTATTAATTATCACTTTCTTTTATGTATCTGTTGACATTATGCATTCAATACTTTTTAATTATAATGCTATGTATGTCTGACCTGTAAAATAACAGGACTCCTATAGACTGATAGCCTGTTGTCCAATCCTATTTATTTTGAATGAAATATTTATCAAATCATAGCAGGTACTGGTCCAACCCAGAAACCGACGAGAGGGGCACGAGTTGTAAGACATGTATTCCAACAGACATATATGAGTTGTAAATAGAGGATATCCGAATTTCATCATTTCGGTACACGATACGATAAAAGTAAATAAAGTCCGATTAAACAAACCGCACAAAATGGCCGGTATTAAACCAACCAATTTTAAGCTATTATTAAGCCAATAAAAACGAAAATAGGTTTTTAAGATAGACATAGACAAGCGCTTTAAGTACATCTCTCTTTCCATATCACAAGCTGGCCATTTGTATGTACTAAATGGTTAACTTTATTACATCGTTCAAGGTTATGGTCAGCGTATGATTGAAGTATAATTATTGATCGTTTGTTGAAAGAGCGGGCAGTATCTTGGTATAGAATATGGTCATGAAATTTGGGAGCGACAGACAAAATTAGAGGAAGCGAGGTTAGTCGTATAGCTGTAGTGATTTAGATAGAAAGATGGAGGAATATATACTGGTGAATAGGAAGAATAGAAGAGAGATGGGTGATATATGTATAGATTGGTGAATAGGAAGAATAGAAGAGAGATGGGAGATATATGTATAGCTTGGTGAATAGGAAGAATAGAAGAGAGATGGGCGATATATGTATAGATTGGTGAATAGGAAGAATAAAAGAGAGATGGGAGATATATGTATAGCTTGGTGAATAGGAAGAATAGAAGAGAGATGGGCGATATATGTATAGATTGGTGAATAGGAAGAATAGAAGAGAGATGGGCGATATATGTATAGATTGTTGAATAGGAAGAATAGAAGAGAGATGGGCGATATATGTATAGATTGGTGAATAGGAAGAATAGAAGAGAGATGGGCGATATATGTATAGATTGGTGAATAGGAAGAATAGAAGAGAGATGGGCGATATATGTATAGATTGGTGAATAGGAAGAATAGAAGAGAGATGGGCGATATATGTATAGATTGGTGAATGCATAGAAAGACAGAAACTAAAGGTATAAATATGCTGAGAGAGAGAGAGAGAGAGAGAGAGAGATGTCGATAGACATGACTAGGAGAGAGAGAGAGAGATGTCGATAGACATGGCTAGGAGAGAGAGAGCAGGTATATAGATATAGCTACGGTATGCAAATGTACAGAAGAAGATGGGGTAGAAAAAGAGATCTGTAATGAATGTGTCATAATAACGGAACTTAATCATGACACTGCCTTTGGCTAGTGACGAAAATTGTGAGGGGGGACATCCCCCGGGGTTCCGGCTGTCCCCGATAATGAATGGCGTGCACCTTCCATACTGCACCACTGCTTCGTGCCTTAGGCATGCTATCAATCTATCTATCTGTTACCAAACCACGCATCTATATATACATCAATCTATCTTTCTTTATAATTACTCATTTTATTTCATTCCTCTCTCTCTCTCTCTCTCTCTCTCTCTCTAGTACTTCTCCTTGGCTACTTAAGGTCAAATCCTATGTCTGTATCAATGTGTACGCTTTACTGTGTCTATAATATTTCGTAAAATAAGATTATGAGAAATCGCCGACTACAGCAATATTGATATTGTTTTTATCCCATCCAAATTCTCGATGACCGATTTCTAGAAAGATGAGAAAGGGAATATACATTTCGCGTTTCGACAATGGGGAGGCAGAAATGCGATTAAAGATATAGGTTACTTCCTTAATTGTTTAGACCCTGAAGAACATTGAAATCTTTCTAAAAGGAAAAGACAGAAAACAAAAAAGTATGACATCATAAGTTTGCGCAGACACGTTAACTTTCGTAAAAGACTTAATACACATATAACAGATGCGACCATACATATAAATATATATATTAAATAGTACACGAATCACTTGGATAATGCTCGGTTAGGTTTTTTCATAATGCAAAAAAAATATATAAATTAAAAAGTATATATCGACATGCCAAATTTGAAAAGTGTTTTCGCTTAAAATGTTATTAATTTATTTATTGTTCGTTAAGATTTTCAGCCTGTAACATGTTTAAATCCCATCTTTACACGCAGTTCTTGAATGTGAATAGCTTGATTCAAAAGTAGTGACACAATAAGCATCAGAAACAGAACTTGAGTGTCGTAAAATAAATCTGTACATTTCGGAGACCAATAAAACTTATTATACATATAGGAATACTCCTGTATCTCATATGAATCAGAAATTCATAAGTGAAACCGTATTTCTCTAATACCTGTCAGGTTACCCCATTTATCCCCCAAATTGTACACTATGTACATGAGAGTCACGATATAATGTCGTTTCATTCCGACATTCAGGGAGAATACCGATGACAATATGGCGTCACGCGCGCTTGTTCCTCTTGGCAACAGTACATTACTCGCTGTTTATTGATCCCCGGGGGTCGTTTCTTCTTGTCAACATTGCTTACTTTTATTAATTTTGACGTGTTAAAGTCCCTATATGTAAGCCATGATAATAAATGCTCATTACAAGCATTCGCGCGCCGATTTTGCTTGGGGGCAAAAGGTAGCGCCATTTTTGTGCATGTCGTCTGCTCTCATCTACATTTTTTGGCAAAGACAAAAGAAAAAGCCTGATGATTTATTTTCAGCTCTGTCAGAACATCTTGTTACTAATTCCTTCCTTTAATTTGGGAAAAAAAAATTGTAGTAGAAGTAGTAGCAATATAAGTAGCAATAGTAGTAGAGTGGTGGTACGGGAGGTAGTAGTAGTAGTCTTAGAATCAGAAATAACAGCAGCAGTAAAAATAAATGATAAGAGAAATGAGAAGAAGTAGTTGTAGTATTAGAAGTAATAGTAGTAGTAGAAGTTGTAATAGTAGTTGTAAAATAAGAGTTGATGTGTTGTAACAATATCAGAAGTTGGTTTTATTTAGTCCAAGGTCACACTCTCTTTGTGACAGATATCATACGTATGCATTAGCCCCCCGAACCGCCCGATAGAATGCTTGATTTACATCCACAACTCAGAGATGAAAAAGTTCAGTCTGCCACGAAAATATTATTTATAGACAGGTCTCCTTCATGAAACATTACAGTGTACTTACTTATGTGTTGTTGTTTTTTTTGGACTTATTTTCCTGTACTATTACCGGTAACTAAGACATTATTTAATAGAGAAGACAATGACTACTCTTTGTTCATAATATGCATTCGGACAGGTTTAGATCTACACAACTGTCAAACCCCCCCCCCCTTTCTCTCTCTCTCTCTTGTTTAAAGCTAAGCTGTATTATATGGTTTGTATGAAACTAGAAACTTGTATAGGTTTACGTTGCGAAATAAAATATATTGAATCTTGAATATAAACATACTAATGTTTGATATCAAAATTACGAAAGCTTGGGTAAAGAATTGTCACGACATTGCACGTGTAATCGGATTTGATTACATAAGTTTCTTAGAGACTCATCAATTTTGATTTCAGGATTGGCTAACGTATTCAAGTTCGACTCAAGTTACAAGGATATAACCATGCAAACATTATTTTTAGATAACTGTGGTATATATTTCCATATATTCTTGCTCTAACTGTATGAAAAGTGCTTTACGTATTCGATGTAAAAACAACATCAACTGAAAATTAACTCATCACCATTATCATTATAATAAATATTAATTTCATCATTATTTTGCTGAAATATTCTAAAATTCGCAAGTTTACTTAAATTAATATTTTTGCCTTCTTTTTTTATTTTTAAATTAAAAATACTGTTAGTTTTTACACCGCTGAGTTTATATATCTAACATGAACACTTACTTATATTATATCCCTTTAAGCGATTATAATCCACACATATCTAAACACTATCGCACGTCTGCTACAAATGTTAATATATGTACATGTGTCCCCTTGTTCAATATCGGGTCATCTTTCCCCGGGGGGATCGAGTGAAATGCATGTAATGAAACGTCCGTCACAAGGGTCAAACAGATTGACCGGTTTGTAGGTAGCAGCCGTCATATAATGTTTGTTTATTTCTGACACGCGCTACCTTTCCGTTAACGTGCTGTCGAAAATGATCGTGTTTTTCCGGCAAAACTCGGAGGCGTTAAGAATTTTGACGGCTGTAGATAATCTCAATTTTACGAAACGCAATTTAGTAATATTCAAAAAAAATATATTTAAATAAATATTTGTCTTTTAATATAACGACCTTAAGACTATTAATTGACACATATTATAATTTTGATTGCTACAAAAAGGATAACTTTGATAATTTCAAATTTAGTCTACTGCATGTTACATGTAAAGAATGGAAGTTATTTATCCCCTAAATTTATTCGTCTTTGCCTACGACGAGTACAAACGGACAGACAAACATACTCACCCATTTAGTATCGTGTATTGCTCTGTTATTGAGTGAAATAAGACATTATCCAAATATTATCTTCTAAGATGTGAGTCGATCATGCGTATCACAGAGATTATCATTTCTGGGTTCGTTAATTAAAACACATCTCCTTAATTACATCAGGACACAAATTCACAGAAATGACCTTAACACGTCAATGTATAACTCACTCATTCACCCATATTGATTTTGCCTCGTATACTCACTTTTTACCCATGTTAATGATACCTTAGATGTTGTTGCTACGGCAACCGTACGCAGATATAGAGGTAACATATTGTGAAGCATGGATGGACTTCATTCAGAAATAATACATATTATTGATCGAGAAAGGAGTAAAATATAGCACACCATTTGTCGAGTCACATCTTCGTATTGTGAACGATACCACATTTCCCACATGTTTGTTTGTTTGGTTGGTTGGTTAAACGTCCCACCGACAGTTTTCCAGGCATTTGGAGACGATGTCTACTTGAGACAGATATTGTGCTGCCTCACTGCATTATCACGCCGTAGACATGTGGCATAATACCACACCCAGTCACATTTTCCAACCAGTCCTGCAACTACCCTTATATGCTGAGCGCCAAGCAGGGGAGCTATAACAGTATCATTTTTATCGACCACATATATTGTCCACATTGTCAAAATCCGTTTGAACATATAATTAAGGTAAAGCCCCTGAAATGGTTCTGCTACGTCTTGGAAGGAATGTGGTATCCCACTGAGCCAGGCCCCAACCTGCTGTGACCAGACCTGCTAATTGCTGGTCATCACTGCAGGGAGTCTTTGGCCAATATAGACCTAATCTGTCACGTTAAAATCTCTGATGGGTTAATGCAAAACTAAATTACCTGCTAGTATGGAAATGAGATTGTAGGCTAGTTTTACATAAGCCATAAACATTTTATTGAATGATAGATAATATGTGGGTATGATCTCTTACATATTCTTTGTGAAATTTACTAATTGGAGTCAATTTTGTATCTGCATGATTATAAGATTATATATTTAGTACATTTATGCACTTATTACAGAATTCAAGTTTTGATATAGAAAATATTGAGATACAGAGTCTGAAGGACATAATTCTGACATGAAATGATTTTTATTATTTTTTTTTTTTTGCTTTGTATTTGTTTTTCTTAGAAACATTTCGTTACATTTATTCAGCAGAATTAAACAAGTAATTCAATTCTTGTTGATTTCTGACATTAAAATGTATTGAGGGAATTTAGAAATGAGAGAATGAGAATGAAAGTGATTAGTAATACATTTATGATTTATTTCTTTATTTCAAAACTTTTCTACGTTTCTTTTTTGATAAAAATTACAAATAAAAGATAAAATAAAATAAGAAAGATCAAATTAAATGAAATAACAGACACAAAAATTGAAAGAACAAAATAAATGAAAAATAAAGAAAGGGTTAACAAAATAGGTAAGAATTAAATCAATAAAGAAGGAAAGAAAAACAAGGAAAATTAATGTATGCTCTAATAAAAATGAATAATTGAGAACTTGAAGAATAATTTCTGTTATTTAGGATTATGTGATTGTAGAACTGTAACTTGTGTAACTTTTGTAAAAACTGTGAATGGCGATATACAATCCCACGTAGTAACAAACTTAAAGAATATAAGAATTGAGAGAATGAAAGTAATAAGTAATACATAATTTATTTCACAACTTTATGTTTCTTTTTATGATAAATTTTACATATAAAAATAAAATTAGAAAGGAAGAACACATTTAATGAGAAATATAAGACAAATAAAATGAAAGAACAAAATAAATGAGAAATAAATCAATTAAAAAAAGTCATGGAAAATTTATATATGCTCAAATAAAAATGAATAATTGAGACTTTATAAAATCATATCTGGTATTTAGGATTTAGTAATTGTATAACTGTAACTTGTGTAACTTTTTAAAAAATGTGAATATACAATCCCATGTAGTAACACATGCACACTTGTATCTTGAACTATACCTGTGACAGACAGACCGTGGGTGACAGACTGTGGCAGCCTGCCTTATCAGAAAACAGATGCCCCCACACGCTGGGTTTGGAATAAATGAGGGGGTCACTTATATAAGGGTTTTGAGATGCCTTTAACCTCTACCAAGATAACCAAGGTACCCTAACATTAGGAAACCTTGGTTATCTCTGTGAAAGGCCATGAGGTCCGAAATGTAGCGAAACCATAACATGGACTTTACCTTAGATCGTTTTTGGTCATCGTCTGTCTTTAGTGATTATATCTAATAAGCTTATACCTATTATCAACAGATACAGACTCCATATTCTATTTCTTTTGATTTAATTATAAATTTAATGTTTCTCTTTCATACACTTTCAACACAATTAATG
>CM037780.1:77229702-77279702 GCA_021229015.1 Solen grandis | reverse complement strand
CCGGGATTCGAACCCACGCGGTGAGGGGCTGAGTGAGTGTTAAATTCAAGTTGAAGTATGATTCAAAAATAAGTGTCGGAATGTATTTAAATACAAGACTCAGTTGGCTGGGCAGTCAGTTTAGTATTTTGCTATAAAATTAAGTTATTGATCTTATTTACCAGTAATGTACATGGTGGAGGTTAACATAGAATAAAGAGTAAGAATTAACACAAAAATCTACATCAAATATACGTATGTGTTCTATAATGTTCAGTGAAGAAATGCAATATAACAGTATTCTGAAAACTGATTTATTTTCATAGAATTTGGCAACATCAAAACTATTCTTAAAAAAATTTATAGCTACAGTGTTTAATTTGTAAATCTATGGTTTCATTGATAACCGCTTCTGTTACATTGTTTGTTTGTTCGATGGGTTTAACGTCCCGCTGACAGTATTTCAGTCATTTGGATACGATATCTACTTGAGACAGATATAGTGCTGTCACTATGCAATATCACGCCTTAGACATGTGGCATGATACCACACGTAGTCACATTATCCTGACAGTGAGCCAACCAGTCCTGGAACTACCCTTATATGCTAAGTGTCAAACAAGGAAGCTATACCAGGACCAATTTTTACGACTTTGGTATGTCGCGGCCAGGGATGGAACCCATGACCGTTTCTGTTACATTACAGAAAACCCAACTTTAGTTAAAACACATGTAATAGACCATTGACTAAATAATTTTAATTTTTTCAATGTGTTAGTGTTGGTATATTATCCCTAATACAAAGAAAACTACATGATACGGTTATAATATGTTCAGATTTGCTAATAGCTATGTAACATGATAAACTATTGTACAACATCAATCAATTAAATAAGCAAGCTACAGTCAAATATGACTTTTAGAGTACAATATAGGAAGTATTTATTCTGCAAGCTTGTTTAGTCTTAAAAAGGAAACCATTGTATGGGAGAGAAACATCCCAAACCATCCAAAATACCGTAAAAAAACAACCCGCACATTAAAAGCATGCCAAATATTATGAACTAAAGTCTGAAATATTTACTGATATAATAAATGTAATAACCTTTTTTTTAATTCTATATATTATCTACACCGATGACATAAAATTAGTATCGGATTCTAAATAAGATTTGCATTTACTTACGAACATTATGTGTGGCACCAACATTCATCGGAATAATTTGTCTTCTTTTCTACTTAAGACAATTATACTGTATGTATTTGGTAAACACAATATCTGTCACCGAAAATATGTATTCCATCTGTTTACACAAAGTGCGACAGAAAACTCATCTGCCATTGGACAGCAATTTCCTTGGCCACTATTAATTTGAATAACTCGCTTTCTATATAAAAGTGCAAAATAAACTTTCTTGAAGTTAAAATTTAAAATGACATGAAAGAATATGATAAGAAATTAGTTTCTAACTAAGCCAGACCTATATCGTGAAGGTCATGCCACAATAACACTACCTTGTGTGCATGTCTGTAAAATACTGCGCATTGAACAACTGCGCATGATAAGGGTAGTGCATATCAATCCAAGGACGCATTAGACGTTTTGTTCATTATACACATAGGCCACTCCCATCACAGAAAATACTTCACGGTGGGAGAAAAAAACCGGGATCGACTTTAGAAAAGTCGGGATCCGGTATCGTATTAAACATATAGCGGCCCCGGGATCGGACCACCTACCATAAATGTCATTGCATATTAAAGATCAGCACATGTGAAATTGTCTATTATTATAGACAGACAGATAGATAGTATATATTATTGACATAAACTTTACAGTTTCTTTTCATATCAAACATTAACATATAAATAATTTATCACATGATCAAGTTTAACTAAATCAAATATATCATGCAATGATTTTTACAGTTTGTCCTACTTAATCGTTCAAAATATGAAAAATATGTTCAAAAATTGACCGTGATGTCTTGATATGGATATAATATAAATTTCTTTTTGCAGTCAAAAGTTATGTAAACCGTAAAATAATAATAATACTTTACAATAAACAAAAGTTTTAAAGCCATAATAAAGTTTGCAAAGAAACATTGTTCACCTTCTTACAGTTTTAAATGGTTGTGATTTGAAAATAATGCTAGGATGTGGAGATAAATTTAGGAAGTGTTAATATAGCCAAAAAAAAAAAAAAAAAATGACACGTAATATAAGAAAAACAAACTAAGTGTGATTCGTGCTCTGGAATTCTTATACAGTAGACGAACATTTTACGGGCTGCACCACGTTGACTTTGGTATGAATCTGTCTATGTAGTCTATTTATGAATTACTACTAAGGATCAACCTCTAAAGATAAACATGTTGAGAAGAAGTGCAACATTTTCTATCAATATACGCCTGCATCTTGATTGTACGATATTGGCAAAACCTCTTTCTTTGATCGACGAGGGTAGTAGATATGTTCATTGAAACTCCTGTTTTAAATTGGAATGACCTAAAACGATTTATGCAAACCAATAAAACGGTGCCTTCCCACTGTCTTCGGTTATTAGCCAATATTTTATTGGTTAAAGAATAAGGTCAAAATCCGTTTTATACAGCTTACGCCGAAAGGGGGGAAATATTGTGTACAGTGTCAGAAACGCCTCACATAGGCCAATATTACAAATAAAAATATAAATCGATCTTACGGGCCTTGATATGTTTTTCTTTGAAATATTTGACAGCTTTTTGCACAGGTGAGCGATCTGTGGCCTCTGCAGCTGTGGATACAGTGACTATATGTCGCTCACATGTGCCCAATTTCCTGAACGAATGGTCAATAGACCTATTCCAAGTTCCATGTAGGTAGAAACAGATTTTTACTGTAAGAAAATGAACATAGGTCCACAAAGAATAATAATAGAATTACTGTTGTGCTGCATGCTTTTCAGCAACAATTACATGAACACCTTGTTTGTTTGTACCTACATGGAAAACCCCATTTATGTGAGTTCCAGATATCCCCTATTGGCCATGTCATCAAACTTTAACGAAACACTACATGTGTTATAAATATGTAGTTAGCATATGAATACAAAGTTAACATAAGGAATCCAGACCCTTCCTTATCTGTCTAATGCATATTGTACGAATATATATTCTCATACATATATATTATTCAAAAATGTTGATTTTATATATCCGCATAAAAAGAATGTAATGCAATCAACATAAAATGATATATGTTAAAGCTGTAAATCTAACAAAATATGATTGAAAACAACATATTTATAATCACAAGTTTACTTGTTACTTGGCATGTACTTATGCAAGTAACATGTTTTAGTTCACAGCTGTGTATATAATAAAATAAAACATTGGATAAGACCACAATTGAAAAGGAAAAAATATTATATGTTCCTACAAGCTTCATTCTAGATTCAAAATGAAATATGACAAGAGTTGTCGGAACGACACATATGCCCCACCCCACTCCCATCGAGATCACTGTGACCTTGACCTTTGACCAAGTGACCCCAAAATCATTAGGGGTCTTCTACTAGTCATAACCAATCACCCTATGAATTTTGAGGAATGTGGGCCCAAGCGTTCCCCAGTTATTGATCGGAAACGAAGTGGTTTACTGACGGACCGAGCGACCGACAGACCGACCGACCTTTACAAAACCATATGCTCCCTCTTCTACGAAAGGGGGGGGGGTAAAAATATTCGGATATTTGGTTTTGTCCATTTTCCACGCTAAATTATAAGTTTATATGCCTATAATCTTAATAGTGACAAACTAAGACTAACCCTTTAAGTGTTAAATATTTTTTGATATAACCAAACATTACAACATCCAAGTGTATATTTAAATGCATATTGTAGGAAAGATCACAATCAAAGCCCTTAACCCAAAGTTGAATTCAAGTCTTTCTCACCATCTTCCGAGTTTTCAAAATGATAGGTTAAATACAAGAGGTTTTACTTACAAAAAATTCGCCGAATATTTAATTATTTGCAAAAGGGTGTATCTTATATTTAGATATTTCAAACGTACTTTTTTAAATTTACTTCTTATCACACCTTTTGAACTTTAGGAAAATGGAAATGAACTAAATGCATAACAATTCATAAATGCCCATATTCGTAAATACGAAAACAACAAACTTTAAAGAAATGTGAAATGACAATATTGTGAACAAATGCACATAAATTGATATCTCAACTTCATTTTACATTACAAGTACAGTCGACTCTCGAAAGTTAGAATCCGGATTTTCGGAACACCACATGTTTTTCGAACACGTTTCTTGGTCCCGGCAAAATTCCTATATAAATTCATATGTTCGGGTACTGATAATCAGAACCGTTATTATTGGAACTTTCGAACAAGATCTGAGGTCCCAGTACAATTAAATCAACGTAATTTATACCTGTAAATTCGAATTCCTAATCGCACCCCGAATTAACACCTCCGACGAATGTGTGAATAGTGAACAAAGACATATGTGTAAGTGTGTTTATTGCGACGCGTGTTAATTGATTGACAACTGGCTCATGTTAGTTCCGCGTTCTAAATGTACTGTATTTCTACATTATATTTTTTTTGTTGTCTTAACTGTCTCGTGAAATAAATTAATGAATCAAGATTTTATGGGGTTTTTTTTATTAATGCCTTTTAATGCACAACCCTTACCTGTCGTTCTAGTAGTTCCGCATTTTACCCATTATAGAGACGATAACAATATTGATTCATTATGTGCGTCATTGGTGTATCCTATCCCACGCAATCGGCATGCATAATGTGTATACACAATACGTACATGGAACATACAGATACATAATTTAAACACGTAAAATTTCATTTTTCATTTTCATTTTTTAGCAATATAATTGCAGATATATTTCACAAGTACATGTTAGTACGTGTGGCCAGTTTGTTTTTAAATGCATATACAAATGAAATTGCCAACAAACCGGCGATAAATGTTATGGTGCATGACAAACAGTTTTGTTTCTGTTTACTTTGGAAGTTTCGCACTACCGAAATTCGAACAATTTTTTTTGTCCCCGAGGGTGTTCGAACTTTCGAGAGCCGACTGTATATGTTTATCATAATAGGTCGGTATAAGATAAGTGGTCTTCAATTAACTACATATTTTCAACATTATTCTCAAAAAGTCAGTTTTGTTAGAAAACACACATGCCACAAATCGAACATACTGTAGAAACGATCTATATATATTTGGGTTACACTGACAATGTTTTTCATCTTACAGTTCATTTATTGCTCACAAAATTCTTAAAATAAATACAATTACCAGCTATCATACAAAATGAGTTAATTAACAAACTTACATTGAACTGAGCAATATTCAGTTAAACCAAATAACAATGATTTCACGTACATTACTAATTTAGATAGCAACTTCTTTTACAATGACACGAAGTAAACGCGAGTAAAATACAGAAATATAAGGAATATTAAGTTATGTTTCACGATATGTAATCATTTTGTTCGGTATACATTTTAATTACAGAAATGGTGATTGGGTTAAGATAATAATAAATTGCTTTTTCTTAAAAATATATATACATTCTATTCTACTGAACTAAATAGAAATGCAAGATGAACTTTATATATAACTTATATAGTCTATATTTGAATGCTCTATAGAATAATTCATATCAGTTTAACAATATCTTTAATCAATAAATTTTCCATTTCATTAGATTATAACCAGTATAGCCCTGATCCCCCATGCATGGAGGTCATAAGTGCATTTACCCTTGTCATTGGGAATATTAACCCACTCCTCTATCAAAGCAGATCTTATTTCTTCAAGAGCAGCGGGGGATTCTGACGCCCTCTTCTCTCATGTCCAGTTCATCCCAAAAATGTTCAATTGGGGACAATCTGGACTGTACGGCGGACAGTCGATTATGGTTTGACAGAATCTCGACAAAATCAGGCTATATGGTACCGGGAATTGTCATGTGAAAGATGAGGTTATGCTTTTGCATATTTGGGACTGCAACAGGGCGAAGAATTTCACCCCTATATCTTACGGCAGCCGTACCATGATAGCAAATGGTTAGATTTAACATTAAATAGCGGAAAGTTATGTGTATGTCTCAAGATTATTGAGTGGTATTACAAAATGTATTGAGCAACATGTATTAATTACAATGCACGTAATTTTGCCTTTTCACATCTTCTCAGTGGGGCACGATTCATCACGCGGCCGAACAAAGTTAGATACCACGTTAATTACATAGTGACCTTGAAATTTGTATGACCGATTTTCATCATGCTAGGCCAACGTATTTTATAATGGTTGCACATTCATGTACCCTGACTTTCTTTTTCAGTTGAATAATATATGAACTTTTCACTGTTATAATAACCACATCGTCGGAAAAAAACAACGTTCGTTCAATACGATTTGCTTCTTTATCGACCGTGGTATATTTGGTTAGCAAAATTTCGTACCCCCGAATAATTAATAAGGCATTTCATTGGATCCGTGGCTGCGACAGCATTGATCATTTGGCCAATAAAACGGCGCGGGATTTGAACGTTAGATTCGTTCTGCAATGCAGAAGTGACGTCACGCTCCTCTTCTAAGCGTTGCGGGTTATCTTGCGGGAGCATGAGTCAGAATTTGCTTTTATAACTTCAATGAAGTATTTTAAACTACTACGTTTATTTCTTTTGTCCTCAAGTAGCGGATTAATATACATTTAAACGAAGGTTTGCAAGTTGAAAATCCCACGGTATATACATTAGTGATAACGGAATATATACCGCGGGTTATCGGCAATGTAATAACCATCGTCATCAGTACAATTTATATGATGCTAATGAATAAGCTAATACATCACCAGAAATTGTGAAAAGGGGGAATAACTAAAAAGAAATACTGAGGCCAGAGTTATAAACCTTTTTCGTGACACTTCTCTTCCATGAGATCTATTCACCTGTGAAGTTTCAAGTTTATAGGTTTTTTATACTATATGGTTTATGCTCCGGACAAAAATTAAGTATGAAATTTAACAAAGACAATAATTCCAAAAATATGATGCGCAAAGTTACAGTTCTCGTGCATGATACTTCTCCACAGTGAGATCTACCATCCTGTGAACATTCAAGTTAATATCTTTGATACATTTTGAGTTAAGCTCCGAACAATAAGTGTTACGGACAGACAACTCCGACAAAAACAGTATGTCTTCCCCATATAAGTAATTCTAGTATCTCAACAGTATTTCAAAGGAAAACTACTATACAGCATTTAACATACAGCATGATAACAAGACTCCAAATGCGTGTTATATAGTGCGATGGAATATTGAAGAGATGATTCTTGATCAAATTGAGGCCAGAGACATAATTATTCAATGGACCTCGTACCGATAGAAATGATATGTTGTTGGGCTTTTTTATATCAGCAATGAGAGGATGATAATTTTAAAACAATAAGTGAGTTAAAAACCGAGAATGAAGACCTAAAATGAAACAAGTATGATCAATAAAAATATTTTATAATGACAATTGCTCAATCTCGTTATTTACAAACACCATCGATGCAATCATGCTTAAGGATCTCTTAACTTTTTAAATTGTAAACAATTATGATTTCAATCGTCCGTTAGCGTTAGAAAAACAAACAAACGAGGTCCCCTTCCTTATGCATTTAAACACATCGGCTAGCAGCTGAGTAATTTGCGCCAATTGCACTGTCACACTGCTATAGTATTATAGACACTAATGATACATTATCCTGCACAGGACTGATCAAAGCTGAACAAAAGAATAACTATAGCATATGTATGTTTTTGGTGTAGTGCGTCAGGAAATAAAACCCATTGCTTTGCATCTGTGTTATTATTGGGAGATTCGTTAAAGGACAATCAGTTGCTAAGGGTCACGCCACGTGCAAAGCTTCCAACCGTAACTACAATTTAAGCTTTCCAAACAAAATTAGAGAAACAATTTTATACAAAGTTAGCAGAAAAATTTAGCATAAATATATATGGGCCTTTGCACCGAGCTCAACCACCCCACATCTGACTGACCTAAATAAAACAACAATCTTTTCACATTATCACATTTATTAAAGAATAGTACAACAAAATACAAATTCCTCACTCTTTCCCCCCGGTTTGGCACTGATCGGGCTTGGTTCCCATACCCAACATGTTAGTCCACTTGACCAACCGGACACCGGACAAATTGTCGTATAGGGCGACCTCTACAGCAATCCGCATAAGCCCCAAAAGGCTTCAACAAGAAAAACGCCCCAAAAGGCTTCAACATAAAAATGCCCCAAAAGGCTTCAACATAAAAATGCCCCAAAAGGCTTTAAATTACAATATGCCCCAAAGGGCTCCAACATAAAAATACCCTAAAATGCATCAAATTACAATAATTGAAAACATGCCACAAAAGGCTTCAATAACTGCCACAAAAGGCTTCAAATAGGTCTGTAACATAAATTACAAAAATATTACTATATGAACAAATTCCAATGCATTCAAAATGACAATCCTGAGAACCATGTTAATATTTTGCTGTCTGCCAACTGGCACCAACTCTGGTCGATGACGATCGACCAAAGCTGGTGCCACCGCCAAAACGGGCCCGGGATCCCATTTTGGCACAGCAAAATATTGAGATAAAAATGGAGCGGATTGCTGGATAGGAATGGGAACCACCATGCCCTGAAACAGTCTACTTATAACAAGTAGTAAGACCTGAACAAAATGCCTCCAACCCCAATGATATCTGATTTATGAATATACAATTTCCCAAAAATGTCAAATGCACACCATCATGTGCATAGAGGCTGTCTGATAATTCCATTAAATCTGTATGCCTTAAATAAAACCCATTATTCCTTAAAATAGTTGCCGCTGCGTAACTATTCAAACGCTTGCGGGCGGTCTCCATGGCAGCTTTATTGGTGGAATACCGCCACTTCCTTCTAGGGAGAACTTCAGACCAAATTATCCTAGCATTAAAATGCTCTGTAATAAATTTAACTAAACTGTCTAAATAAACACGCAAACGTTTAATTGGAATCCGCCCCAGATCATTACCCCCACAATGCAACATAATAACATCTGGATCATCACCAACACCTTTTAAGGACCGGAGCTTATGGATGGCTTCCACTAGAGACATTCCACTGTACCCCTGCCACCAAATATCCACCGTATCCAGCCCAAGGTTCAGGCCACCTGAACGCTGCCGGGCAACAACAAAGGCGTGCTTCACAATTGAGGATCCCAGCAGCCAGACCTTTACCGCACCTACAATATCTTTGCTGAAATTACCACAAAGCCAGTTGTTTTTAAGATAATGATAGCAATAAATGCAAACAAATTATATTATCGTAGGGAGAGTGTATACTGAATTTGGCTTGACATATAACTTGTAAGCGTCTGATCGCCATCTGCCTGCACGTTTAATTACCTCTACAGAACATCCTTTCATAGCAGCAGCTGTTGCTGCCCCTATCCGAAAGGAATGTGACGAATATTTACTGTAGTCTAAATGCAGCCTACATAAAGAACGCTTTAATAAGGCAGTAAATTGATACCGCGTAAGTGGGGTTTTATCTAAATGACAAAACAGTGGCCCATCACCAGCAGGACGCTGTTCAAGAAACCTCTGCATTGAAATCACTGGGCATATGCTCTTATTGGTACGAATAAGTTTCAATTGTGAACCAAAGCCACACTGATCTGTTTTTGAATGTCTAATCAAGATTGTAATGGCCCCACCATCCACCTCAAATGAAACATCTGACAAAAATAGGACATTAGACACATTGCCTTTTCTTACGACTGCCAATTCACTTATACGAAGAAAAGCAAAAAATGCGAGGCAAAATGCTGCTGTAAATAAACGTGTCTCATAAGCATTGCTACAAACATTAGGCAACATCGACAAAACAGACTCTAGGAGCTCTACTGTTATTGGCAGTCGTGCTGGACAACGCCTGTCAGACCTCTGGAGGCCCTCTAAAGATTTCTGGACAACATAATTGTTTGAAACATCTGCTACATTCCTGACCTTGCAATGAAAACCAATCGCGTTTACGTACAGCCTAGCTGTATTATAAGCGTACCCCTGTAATGATAACCAAGCTATAAATAGAGAAATATTCCCAATGGTAGGAGGCCAGACCTTGGGAAAATTATATGCACCCCGAAACCTTTCGAAACTGTCCAAACCATTGGCATATGCAATCTTGGTATTCTCTGAGAGAGAAAAATTCAGTAGTCTGTCAGACTCAGCCTGCAAATGATTGAGCGAAATTTTTCCGGGATTTCCTTGGGGTCTTTGTCTGCAGCCGGAGCCTCTGCCCTGAAGCGGTCCCACTGTTTCCGAGAAATGGAATCAGCAATAGAATTGCGTTTAGAAGTGATATGCATGGCCTTGAATATGATCTCAAATTCCATGGCAAGCAATACAAAATGCCTAACAAGATGCATTAGACGCTTAGATTTCGTGGTTTGCTTATTAATTACTGCTACCAAAGCCTCGTTGTCAATAAACAAGATAAGTTTTTTATGTTTCAACTGATCCCCTCACAAAATAACTGCAAGAAGCACAGGCACCATCTCTAAAAAAGTTATATCCTTCAAAACTTCTCCAATGCACCAATGTTCTGGCCACTCAAAGTAAGACCAGTGGTTCTGAAAGTAACAGCCACAGCCCAAACCAGCTGCCCCGGCACTGTCAGTAAAAAGCTGCAAAATGTTACTATCAAACCATCTATCTGACGGAATGTGAGCCACCCCATTATAACTCTCAATAAATAACAGCCACATACCCAAATCCTGTCTTAAAACATTAGTGATACGAAGTCGATGATATGACCTTTTAATAGGAGCCATAGCATCATAGAAGCGCCTTAAAAATGCTCTCCCTGGACGCACAGCTCTACTAAAAAAGGAAAGTTTGCCGATAAGTGACTGGAACTCTCTCAGAGTCATTTTTCTGCGAGCATGAGCACTTGTAATTGCCTTCAACAACTCCTCCATTCTATGCAAAGGGATTCTTACCTCCATCTGAACCGAATCCACCTCAAGACCTAAAAATACCAGTCTGGTACATGGACCAATGGACTTCTCGCAGGCTACCGGAACTTGCAACATGCTACAAACCTGATCAAAGGTATTCACTAAGGCAAGACAATCACCAGTGTCTTTAGGCCCTCCAAATATGAAATCATCAAGATAATGATCAAGACTATCTTTCCCAGACAATGATTTCACTAGCCAATGCAGGAAAGTAGAAAACTTTTCAAACAGTGAGCATGACAATTTACAACCCATAGGTAAAAACTTATCAATATATATATTATCTTCTTCATCTCTAAGCCCTAGCAAATTAAATTCAGATGGGGAAAAAAGGTGCTGATTTAATGTCTCTCTTAGCCATCTCGGCACCTACTCCACATCTACAGATCATGTCAACAACCTTGTCAAATGAAGTATAACTAACTGAACTCAATTCGTCGCTAATCCCATCATTTACACTATTCCCCTCTGGATGCGATAAATGTGTAATAAGCCTATAACCTCCATCAGCTTTTGGAACCAGACCCATAGGCGAAATTCTGAAATTTTTCAAAGGGGCTGTTTTGAACGGGCCTGCAAATCTACCCAATTCCACTTCTTTATTAACCTTTTCCTTTAAAATGTGTGGGTGAAGCCGTGCAGATTTAAGATTTTTTGCTGAAATCGCAATGTCATTACCTGAAAACCCTAAACGAAAACCATTTAAAAAACCATCCTTTAAAATCAAAGCAGCCTCTCTATCTGGATACCTATCTAGATAAAAACATAAAGCCTCAATGTTAATGGGCGAATTTCCTAGTGATAGCTAAACAAAACATTTTTTTCAGTGGGGCCCTTTTCCAAACCCCCCCGGCCCCCCCCCCCCGTCCAAGATCCCCGGGGGCCACGACCTACCGGAGAAACACCACCTAGAAGGATGGGAAGAATTACAATTTATACATACATGCTTGTACGGACAATTGGCCCTAGTACAAGATCGATAATTAAAATCAAAACATTTTTTCACACTAGATTTCATCTCCACCTGACTTGATTGAGCTCCTACGTACAAAAGCCAAAGCTCCAAATCAATATTAGCAAAAGATGTACCAACAGGGTCAGCAGCTAAACGAAGTCTAAACTGCTGATCATAATGCTTCCAACCTAATCCCTGGTGACGCCCAGCTGCTGTTCTTATAGTATGCATGTATTTCAGCAACTCCTGTGCCCTGCTGGGGTGCACAGACAAAAAAATAGAAATATAAATTAAAAATGCATCTGTCCATGCCTCAATGGTATTTATGGCCCTAACGGACTGAGCTGGTTTTACCAAGAGCTCCCCAGAACTACCCAACTCTAATCTCCTACCTTCCTGAGGCTCTGGGTGTTGTTCTAATAATAGACCCAAATCTACATACTGGCCAGACACAATCTTGTTTTTCACAGTTTGTGACACATGAAAACCGATTACCGAATTAACACTAGAAATGGCACAAGGCAAGGTATCAACATCATTAGGGACATCATATATTAGCAAAGAATTACCTAGTCTGCCAGCTACAGAATGAGCTGGTCCTGCTACAGGAACGGGCAATAAAGGAGCCGACAACTCGGGGCCTGCGAGCGGGACAACTGGGTCTGCAACTGGTACTGGGTCTGCAACTGGTACTGGCTCCGCCACCCCATGGCTCGCTGGTTGAGCTGCAACAGGCTGATCATCTACAGCTGCTGTGCTCACTCCTGGATTTTGCACGGATCCAGCAGAAGCTGCTGGGTGACCAGGACGTGATCTCCTGACTGATTTGTCAGCAACAGCTGCCTCTCTAGCCCTGACTGATGGGCGTTTAACCCTCTGAGATTTTGGCATTTTTACATGTAAGAGACAAAATATAAAAAGAATTGGTAAAAATATGTTATACACAATACAACATACAATCAAAGAACCTAAACCCTATTAACGATATTGGTTCCCAGAACACACCTGCTTAATCAACTGTATCAAAAATTATATCAGTAATAATAACTCAAATTAAATGACACATTAACATCGTTTAATATTACAATGCAGGGGAACTGAAACAAAGTACTAACCTAGGAAACAACAAAATGATCAATATAATATTTAAGTATAATCAACATCAATTAAGACTATCAATCATTTTATGAAGCCACGTGGTTTCCAAAACACGAAAATCGATTATTTAAACACCGCAAGCAAACAAATCCGAAGAAATATACCAAAATTTAATGCAGCCAAAGAAATCAATAAAACAAATCTTGACATTAACGATAATGCTTTTGTTTAAATCTACAACGATCATGTAATGATGAAAAAACTTGCAACTTTCCACTTATTTATCAGAGCTCATTCTCCCGCTGCCTACTCAATTCCCCGCTTGACCGAAAAGGAGGCAACAAAGCAATGTGCATTAAATTAACACTCCCGTATTAATCACAACATCGTAATGCACTAGATCACAACTTACATAATGCACAAGAGAGAGAAATTACACCGAACTCCAATAACTGCCGGTTATCACATATTGATAACCGTTAATATTAATCATATACTGTCCAGATAGTCTTATGTATGATTTAATCGAAAATAGATGTCGCTTATAAAAAATTCTTAAAGAATATTTAGAAAAAAAAGAAAGAAAAAAACTTAGAATGATTAAACACATATTCAAATAAACAATATTACAATCAATCTGGCTTAGTTCAACTTAACAATTACATGATCGACTTTTTTCCCGTAAAATCAAGCATTTAAAGCCCCATTATATTTATAATGATGTCATTCTCATGAAAAAAAAATTGACATATTGTAATCTAACATATATGGTACATAATATACAAATATCTGTTGTAACAGTTAAACGCATTAAACATATTGACCAAATTACGCAATATATAGTCAACATATTGTTTACGTATTCCCGTTTGCAATCGGAAATAAATTGAAAAACCGTCGTTGAATCACGATTTGTTTATAGACATACGGAATGTCTATGGAAAATTGACGATGATATGCAAATAAGTTATTTTTTTAAACAACTTGATGATCTTTAGTTAAAGATTGTTTTCTTTTTATGCATTTGAAGTAACGTCGTCGTCAATGAGTATATACAGAATTCACCACGTATCAAATCTGTAGCACTCACTTTTTTTTCTGACCGAAAAATATACACACCTTTTGGAAGCATACTTGGCTTTTAATATTTGGTAACCACGTTAGTATCAGAAATCTATGTCATTTTAAACTGCGAAAAGTACTTCAATCATACTTAATAGATTTTTTTTTAGTAATTGTCATCCACATAATGGTGTCAGAATCAAATGGTTTTATTCAATGATATTGTATCAATTCTCAATGCGGTATTATTTTCTACATAACAGTTTTAGTAACAGCTCTTTTATCCACTGAATTGTGTCAAGATCAAACTGCTGTCCAATGCCGGCTTGCTTGATCCCATTGCACGCCACAACAGAAGGATACTTTTGTAGATTACTTTGTAGTATTGAAGCCTCTGATGATTTTACCACCACAATGTTACTTCGACCACCTTCAATTCTCTTACACTCTAGGTCATTTAAAACTCGATAATAATCATTGGATGGATTCTCAGGCAAATCACAAACAACGATAAATCGTTCACTCTCTTTGATCATTTTTTCCATACCCTTAAACCACAGAGTTCCAATTGGAATATCAAAATCGTTAGCTGTGCTACTAATTCCTATATCCCTTAATATGTTCAACAGACACAAACTGATACCTTCAGTTAAAAACGACTGACTAAGAATGAAAAGGTCTTTAGTATCCTCAGCATTTTCATGATCAAGCTGGGACTCATTGTTTGGGTTACCTCGAAATTGCATTGCGTTTTGAAGTCTTTCCTTTGCCAACAGCTTATCTCCAGATAAGAATGACTCGATGCCGCCTTCTATTTGAACCTCAATGTATAAATCCAAGTCGATGTTTCCCGGTCCGTCAGGTAAAACCATCAAAAGATTCTAAAGTCATTATGGCACCAGTAATGTCATTCTGTTCCTTTAATATCCTCACTATTCTCATATAGGTTTCAAAGTTTTCTTCGGCATCACTGTTTTTCTCGATAAGTTGATGTAAGACGTCAACTGCTTCTTTATGTTCCTTTATCATTTCACACAAATCAGCATAGTCTGTTAAATTTTTCTTTGATTTAACACTGCAAGATAATAACTCTTTAAGTGTTAGAACGCCACCATAAGCTTCTTTCATCTCTGGGTTATTTTTCGTTATTGTGTTACAAGTAAGTTCAAGTGCCTGTTTCAAAAGTTTTACTGCGTTAGCCCTATCATTTCCCCTGTCGTCTGAGTTTTCCAAACCTTCCAGTATACAGTATGCAAGTTGCTCATAAGTATTTTTAAGAATAACTGGAGATACACCTGGATGAATTCTGAGCCTTTTAAATGTGTCTTTTGCTTCGTCCAACTGTTTTGTCGAACGATATAATAAACCTATATCATAAAGTGCTGAGACATTTTCATCCATTTTCACGGCCTCATTTAAATGAAAAAATACTTTTTTGACCTTGTCAGTGTTTTCCAATCGCATAACATATCTAGGACTTTTAATCATATTTTTCTTGCTTTTGCTACATTTCTCTTTAGGGCAATTCTGTTTATATGTATGCTTAGATTTCTGACTTGTGATTTCCATCCTCAAAGCCAAAGCCAGATTATGGTGAGCAATGAAGTAGGCCGAATTTCAATAGCCTTTTTTAAGTGCTCAATTGCTTTTTGTGTGTCTCGGAGATACCTTAATTGTCTTCCACATATTTGGAGAATATAATAGTCCATAGGCTCAAGCTTTATTGCAAGATTGCAATAGTATTCTGTGTCTTTTAATTTTAGTTTATTCTTTAGTTTTTCTAGAAGTTCATCTTCAGTAAGAGAGTAAACAATTTCACCAACATGCATGATTGATCTTGCTCTGTGCTTAGAAATTGCTCCATCTTTTGACATATTTTTCAAAAATGGTTCCAAAGCTCGTTCATAATTTCGTTCCGAAAACATATCTTTGTCTATATTGGAACAATTGAACACGTTCAATAATCGGCGTCTTGTTAGGCCAAGCCCAAAGTTCCAAAGAATGATATGGGAATCTGGTACACGTTCATTTTTTTCTGCAAATTTGCAACACTTCAGAAAAACATTCCTCTGCTTTCTTTTGAGCCTTTGGACCTAACCTTGATAATATATATGCAATTTGAGCTTTTGCCTCAAGAACGTGTATCTCGTTTTGTGCAGATAATTTTAAATCATCACATGCATGCTGGCATTCAACGAAATCTATTTCACTAGATTTTAAACAGAACCATCCTTTGTTTACCAATGCAATAATGTCATGTCCATTTTGTTCGAGAGCTTTATCATTATATTCTTTTGCTTTCGAAAAATCTCCTAAATGAAATGCTAAAAATGAAATAACATTGAAAGCTGTGCTATATTCAATATCTTCTTCAAATTCACATTCTAAATCCTCAGACGTATTTGATAAACATTTTTTAACTAACCGTTCTTCTTTCATAAATTTAGTACTTTTAAAACGAAGGATATTCTAAAAGCTGTATCTTATACCGTTTTATTTCATCCATGGTACGGTATTTGCGTTCAATTCATTAAAACATCATGAGTATCTCATTATAATTTCAGGGTGTATTCATTTGTTTCTTCTTCAAAATTGAATATCTTACTTTCGACATTTATTCCGTAATGTGTAAATGCTTGTTCAACATTCACAATGACATGCAGCTGGTTCCTCTTATTCGTGTGTCAAACCTGAAAATGAAGCAAAAGTATTTCTAAATACGCTTATATGAAAAGCTGTGCAAATGCATTGGAGAGATAATCTCTCTTATCTAGACATAAAAACTACGTCCTGCCTAAAGTACAGCTCGCGATTGGAGCTGGTTCGATCCGGGCAGACTCAAATCTTAAAGAATTATATCCATGGCTGGCGTTCACATACCTTAGTCCCATGCTTGACGAGATCAGATGAACATGTCATTTTACGTATGCCACAGATGGCAGCACTCATCTGCTCAAGAACATAATTTACCAAATATATGTCAGACTCTAAAAAAACAAAACAAAAAAACAAAACAATTAGGTGCGATAATTCCGGTTGTCGGTTTGAACTTTTGCAAGAAAGTGAATGAGTTGACTTGGACTTTTAGATATCTGCTATGACAGGAAAATGCTCAAAGTCGAAGTTGATCAAGGATAAGTCGGAAGACCGACAAAATAGGTGTTTATAGATGTTCAGATGCTTACATTTTATATTAGATTAAAAGAAACAACAACAGATTTTACGTTGTGGTGTAACAGAAACTACCACGATCTGATATAGTATATGCTCTAGTTCTTTTAGAGAAAACGTAAAAGTGGGCCAAAGACTCAAAATGGCCTGGTTGACTTATTCCATAGTTATAGGGCAAATATTTTAATTATCTAGAATTACTATATGCATACAATCAGTCAATAAAGTTTATTTAAAGTGTGAAACCTGTAAGGTGGATTTATTACATAAAAAAATATACTGCACAATATCCCTGCCAGCTTGCTGACCCGATTTACACTTCGGGTAACCCAACAAAAATATATTTGACCATCCCTGCTTATTTCATATTCATTCTTATCCGTATCCAAATCCTTATTAATTTATTATTACATAGCCATTCATTGCCGTGGGTCCGACATGATTACTCGGATTTCTTTCATGTGTAAAAACATTCTAGCAGATGTGTACCACAAGGGAACCTCTGTACACGTATACTCGGACCTTCCTCCACCTGTATCTATCTTGACGTCGTTAAATGACCTCATCACGTCATCAACATTTTTTTTCCAAATATTGTTCGTCGAAGTAAGTCGAGGCCATGCATTAGTAGAACTAGTGTTGCTTTAACCTCTTTCACCATAAAAAACCCCACACTCGTCTGTTATATGTAGACAGATACTTATGTCACGTGATCGTCACGTGACAACGATCTTCTCGTGTTCCACCAGTTTATTTTATTGCACGTGTTATGCGTGCCGTCAACGTCATTGTCCCGTGCGTTATAGACAAAACGTATTCGTCCAGAAATTGTAATTGTGTATCGGGTGAGAGTGATGTGATTGGTTGAGAATGTTCATAACAACTTTTACGAACAGTTCAGAACACTAACCTGGCACTCGGTACAGTTTCCTGCGAAGGAGGACTTCATATCCATATAGTCTTGCGACAGAATTCTTTACTCAAATTGTTATTTGAAGTTGGGTGTCTGGTAAGTGAATTTATATTAGATTTATTTGATATTATAGATTGGTAGTTTAGAATTGTTTGTGTAAATAAATTGTTATTGCATTGTATAAATTTATTACTATTTCATTAGACAGTTGTTAATTAAAAACTGTGTCATACTATTTCATTATAATGCTAGTAGCGGTAATACGCAAATTTGCATTACATATGAACGTCCATTCATAACTAATTCTAATGTATTTTCATGTTACACTTATTTTAATATACTTTTATTTTAATATAGTTTTTATTATAAGTATATATACTAATTATTCACATGTGTATACATAATAAAACCTGCGAATGAACTCCGCTTAACATCATTTCGTCCTGGTCTGCATATAGTATGCAATAATATAGTATAAAATAGTTGGAGATTAAATATTCTGTAACGACTGTGACCCTTAAGACCCAAAATGCAAATTAAATCATTCCATCACTATATGCGGTCGTCAATTTACGTTGCCCGTGTCATAATTGTATCATGCATTTATACGAGTATTTAAAAGAACTTTCATAGCACAATTGTTCACCATGGTGAGACGACGTGCAAGCGCATGACTGATTTTCAAAGGTAAAGATCATACATAGAGGATGAAAGTCAAAAATAGATATCATATTTCTTGTCCGGGCATTAATGGAACTACCCTTATATGCTGAGCGTCAAGCAAGGGAGCTATGATGTGTCGCGAACAAGAACCAGATTGCTAGCTTGAAGGTCAAGGTCACAGCACTTGGTTGACCTTAAAATTGTGTTCAAGCTTTAACTTTGTTGTGAATGGTTGTGTTTTAAAATAACTTGGCACAAGTGATCCTTAGGACAAAACATTGTATTGCAAATAAGAACCAGGTTGCTAGCTTGAATGTCAATGTCATAGCACTTGGTTGAACTTTGAATCAAGTTTGGGCTGTAACTTAGTTGTGAATGGTTGTGTTTCGAAATAACTTGGCAGAATTGATCCCTGGGATATGATTTAACACAAACAAGAAACAAGTTGCTAGCTTCAAGGCCAAGGTCACAACAGTTAGTTATGTTTAAAATTTGTGTAAGCAGTCCTGTCTAAACCTTATCTTTGTTGTGTATAGTTATGTTTTGAAATAACTTGGCACAAGGAGGGATCATAAGGACAAAACACTGTGACACCGACAAAAATACCATCTAACAAACGTAATGGCGGGGGCATCCGTGTCCTATGGACACATTTCTAGTTAATTATTATATTATTATTATTTGTTTGGACCCCCCCCCCCCCCCCCCGGTGTGGGTGATGTCTGTGTCTCGCTGTATATAATGGGTAGTTAATGACTAATTAGTAATAAACATTTCTTTCGAATTTGATATACATAAAAACAATTTGCCTTCATGAAAATTAGTTTGGAACAGTTACAATATCAGGTCTGTTCTTTATTATCATTGTTTAAGTTCAACCCGAAAGTAGCCTAAGTAAAAAGAATCTTAAAGCAAAGAGTATACCATAAACTAACTGCAATAGCAACTGTATATGATATTTGACAAAAGGGGGGATTTATGGCGTATGACAATGGGGAGAGAGAGAGAGATGGGGAAGGGGGATGTATGATAGAGGGGAGGGTTAACACAATTCATTGAATCTAAATAATACATACATGGGTCATCATACAAGATAAAAAAATCTTTATTTCAATTGAAATTTGAAACGTTAGGTTGTTGTTGTTTTTTTGCCTCATGTGCAACAAACAAATAATCATTATCATTTATTACAAAATATTATCATAATCTCGAGTTAAGTACGGGATAATATACTTAAAATTGTACTAGCAACAAGAAATTTGCCTATGTCTGCAAGAAACTCGAAAGTAAACACTCGTGCGTTTGCTGGTGAGGTCTATTTATAAATGGGCATTCCCCGGTTAGAAGCGGCGCCACATTGCGTGTAAATTTTGTAACTTGTAGATTTGTAACTTGTACATTTGTAACTTGTACATTTGTAACTTGCAAAGTAGGTGTTGGTAAATGTGAAATTGATTATAATATTTAATAGTAATTAGATAGATGTATTTAGCAAATACGGTGTTATAATGTGCAAAAAGAAAATCAAGTATAGTAATTATAGTATTAGCGGATATACCATTCCATAGTTCGGTGTGTATTTTCAGTTTAAATACTTCTTATCATGTAAAAGGTCATTTTATAATTAAAGCAGCTCTGTCACAGATGATCGGTAGAAATAAAAAAAATCTACTCTCCCTCGATGATGTTGGTGAAGTCTTTGAACTCGGCAAGTGCAGGTCACATTACACGGCAAAACGCTATTTTTGCAACGCAACTTCGACGAATATAGAATACGGTATCCCCGAAATAGGTGTGTGCGATACCACGTGACACGTTCCGCAACATGGCATCTTCACCAGTTCAGGGTAGCAATTTCGTAAGTTCAGCCTATGAATTTTGCGCATGCGCGAAGAGTGAATGTGATCAGCCAAGAGACGGCGAATAGACAAAGAAAATCTAAATATAGGTTAAATAATTCTAAATATAGTGACGGTATTGTTTGTGATGGGGAAACCACCCATTTTTCTTCTTCTTTTTTTTTTTTGCAATCACGGATGGTTGCACTGGGTGGCTATGCGACTGTAGATAGGTATTGATGGACATAATACACACATATAGTTAAAAATCAAATTCTTAGTCAATGACCATCTGTGAACGGGCTGCTTTAGATAAAAGATATCATTAATGTAATTCATGAGATTTTAGTAGTTTAACTTTTTATTTTATTTTATTTATTTATTTGTTTATTTATTTATTAGTGTGTGTGTGTGTGTGTGTGTGTGTGTGTTAAAATGGTTATTTTCCTTAAAGAGCACACTGCGAGCACGATAACAATAAAAGCATGCAACCTTGAGGAAAATGTCTTGTGTTACAATAATTATCCAATTCGTTTATGTAACAACTCTGAGCAATATATTACTCCGCCAAATAATAATTTATGTCTATTTTTGACTTTTAAACATTGATCAAGGTTTAAAACTACTACGTTAGGTGTGCCAAGACATGGCGTTCGTTATTCTTTTGAATTGTGGTGAAATAGGATACTTTACTAACCGTTAATTTATATAAGTGTAGTTATGATTTGTGTATTGGTAGATCTGACAATAACTTAATGGGTTAATCTATCTGATACATACAGGTACTTCACAAAGCTTGATCAATAAGTGTACGTTCAGGTAAGGTATATAACTAGTAGTGCATTCTCCAGATTTTGAAAAGGTAGCTGATGGGGTAGGAGATTTGAAATTTGATTTATTTACCATGGTTGAATAAACTAGCATTTCCTATCAATAAGATTTCAAAGTATATGTATCAAGTTAATTATCAAAGCGCTGACGCACTGAACACGGCTGAGTTTTAATTAGGGACAGATAACATATACTATATGACAGATCAGGGATTAATATCTCGACACTGTCGTTAATTTTGCGATAACGAACGCGTAAACAATTTCTGTAAGGTAGGTTTACGGAAAACTTGCGCGGGTATCTCGAACGCGATATTTATACGTTCGTTTGTTGCTCACTCGTTAGTTATTAACTATTGAGTTGTGTAATCAATTACTGCGCTTGTAGTGTTTTTAAGTAGGAAAATGGCTGATTTTTTTTCTAAAACTATAGGAATAGAATGGAAAAATTAAAAACTTAACATTCATATTATTTTTGTTCTATTTTTTCAGAGCATTACATTTTCATATAGAAATATTACAAGATTGCTCAATCTTTAATCATCATAGGCCGTACCTCGCTTCACACTTATATTAGCCATAAACTTCTTAAATGTTAGATGTAAATCATACCATACATGGTTGTGAATTTCAGAGCAAACATATAAAAAGCTGCTTTGTAAGCATGAAATGCTATGAAGTGTTCAATGTCGCATACATGTGCGACATTATAATTGTTTAAAGGTGATACAATTAAAGACATTTTTTTTCTTATATAGATAAAGATGCCAAATATTATTACGAAAGTTTGATATATTTAATGATATCAATAAATGTAAATATTTTTTATTTTATTTTATATATTATCTACACCGATGCCATAAAACTGGTATCGGATTCTAAATAAGATTTGCTTTAACTTACCTACTTTATGTGTGGCACCAGTATTTATTAGTATAATTTCTCTTCTTTTCAGTCGAAACCATATGTATTTGACAAAACCGCATGTGTATGGGGAAACACAATGTCTGTCACAGAAAATATGTGTTCAATCTGTCCACAAAACGTGATAGAAAACTCCTCTGCCGTTGGACAGCATTTTCCTTGTCTACAGTTGATTCAAACGACTTCAATCTATATAATGTGCATAATAACGTCTCTTGAAGTAAAAATTAACACAAAATGAAAACTGTGATAAGACATTAGTTTTTTAAATAAGCCAGGTCTTCGTCGTGAAGTTCATACCACAATAATACCATCGTGTGCTAGGCAACTGTAACCAGGCTGTAACATACTGCGCATTGCATTATTGCGCATATGAGTATTGTACAGTGTATATAAATCCAAGGACGCATTTTCGTACTATTTATTATACACATGCGTCAACAAACTACACACTCCGATCACACAAAATGGCGATAGTAGTGACTTCCTGGTGTGGGCAACCCGGGACCGCCTCTCAGTAGGACAGGACCTGGGATTGTATTGATTAAACATGTAGCGGCCCCAGGATCTGACCACCTGTCGTTAGTGTCACATACATAATTATGTGCTGAGTGAAATGAACTTGTAAATATACTGAAGCTGCAAGTGGCAATCAGATAGGGACATTCCAAATCACAGCAATTAATATTATCGCCACCACTACCATCATCATCATCATCATTGAAATCTAATTCTACTCTTCAGTTATCAAGACATCAACTTCAACAACAACAATGAGTTTCATCATTGAAGATTTGATACAGAGACAAAACAGTTTGTTTTCAGTCGAATTTTAAACGAATACAGTTTAAATAAAAGCACATTTGCATCTTGAATAATTTTCAAGTTTATACATTCATGAATTTACATTGCCCGCATTGCATTTCCAGCTAGAAATTCACATCTTTGCTCACACCAACACATCTTAAGTGGTACCATTTATTGCATTTGCAATTTTTGCAACATTTAATATCATCCATAAAATCAGGCTTACCACAAAATTATATGTGGATTTCAAGTTTTACAACCCTAGGAATACCAGTGAAAGCAGATAAGCATGTTTTCTGATCCTCTTTTGGGAATGAATACATTTAACCCTACTCAATGTTCTCGCATCTCGTCAATTTTGTACATAACATTAAAATGAGCCTTATTGGGATTTTCATAAAATTCAACATAGTTGACTACCGTGTTTTAAAAGTCATGAAAAAATTGAATAATTCTGATAATAGAAAGACTCTTTGTTGACATGCATAAAACACAATTAAAGTCAATATGGAAATTACATTAAAACGTTAAATGTATCGTTTAAACCACTAACCTTGTTTAAAGAATATATATGATCTTGTTATACAGCTAAACTTAAAATACGAAAATTCATACATTTATGATATTATTAATATAACGTATTGTTTACTCGTAATTTCTTAAATATACTGAAATGTACTCATATGAATATGTAATTATCAAATACACATTTTAATAACAACATAAAGCAGGGCCAGATTGAGAAGTACTCTCTTAACAAGATGCGTTCGAAAAACACAATGTCCGCGCTCAAACTACTCTTCGACACCACTCAAAGGGATTAAATGTAAAATAATTGAATGACATTCACATATATAGTAAGCATGTCAAATATTTTTTTTCTTCCATGTAGTAGAGAGAAACGCCCTGGACAAAAAAAATAAAATAAATAAATTGAGAATTTTTTTTCTTCTAATTGTTCACAAGATATGAACTGGACAAAAACAATGATGAAAAAGGGAGATAATTAAAGATTGGACACGCAGAGTTGGATCTTGTCAATACACTGCTGCTTATACCAGCCATTTTTTATATTTTAAGTCCTTACCTTGTATTGTTTATGAATGAAAAAGTTTGGGAGAGTTATTGTTTTTGTCACTTTTCATCAATTTATATATGAATTTATTTTCAAGCCAATACCTTGTTTTTTTGTTTGTTTGTTTGTTGTTGTTTTTTTCAGGTTATGGCCAATATTAAAGTTGCTGACAAACCAACAAACAAACAATGCAAAAAAAAAATGCCTCCGATTACAGATCTCGGGGACATAAAAAAGGGAATAGATTCAGGTGCAATTAAATAACTATTCAGGAATAATGTGGTATAAACAGGAATATTCACAGTTTCTGGTACAGTCAACTCTCATTACAACGGCGGTGTTTGTTTAAGCGAATTTTTCTGTTATAAAGAAATTGTCATTATAAAGAATAGATACATGCATTTTAGTTTCAAGACTACTTGACTACTGCTGTTATAAAGAGTAGGTTCTTATAATGAATGCCGTTGTAAAGATGTTTCACTGTACAATTAAATAATATTCTAGGAAAACATGATGCGGTATAAACAGGAACATTAACAATTCTGGTGCAATTGAATATCTTTTTTTTTTGAAAATGTGGTATAAACAGGAACATATACAGAAAATTGTGTAATTGAATAACTATTCTAGGAATAATGCGGTATAAACAGGGACAGTTACAGTTTCTTGTGCAATTGAATAAATACTATAGGAATAATATGGTATATGTATGAACAGAAACATTTACGGATCCTGGTGCAATTGAATAAATGCTACTGGAATAATGCTCCTGTTGACATATTTTCTCATATGCACACCCCTTTACAAAATTAATGAAAAACTGTTGTTTTTTTATTATTTTGAAACTAGTCTCTCACAATAGTCCTAATAAAAGGTAAGTAACGATGAAGGTTGTTGTTGGTGTTGTTTTGAATATTAACGACCTGGGGGAGGATAAAGGATATATTTAGGATATATGTATAGATTAGGTAGAATGTTTGTTTTAATCTAAATTCTTTCTATATTTTTGTTAATTATTGATGCTAAATCTTTTCTAATATTACTCTGTATGTTCATAATATATTGGAGCAAAGTCGGTTCGCGTAAATATGGCTCAACAGCGGCATCAGCTACATTGAATCGGCATATTTTGCATTGCTGTTACCGTTTTTGCAAGTTTTTTCGTTGGAAAACCTTGTTTTACTCTTCAATACACGGTGTCGGGCGTAAGCGAGACACCAAGTAGTAGCATTACTTCTAGTGTACCCCATTTTTGTGGAATCACTTGTGTATTTCATTAATGTATTGTTAGGTCCTCTCTTATCTTCTTATTCTTTAGTTTCGGACACATGTTTAAAAACTTAAAAAGAAGCTAACTCCCCATTGACTAATTATTTGTAAATTCGTACAACACTATTTCTAATTAAGGCATCATATGTTTTTTGGAAAACATAGAAATGCAATTACATGTACGACATTTGAATGATTTCTCAATTGCATACAAGAAATGGCTTGGCGCTAAGCATATAAGGACAGTTACAGGACTGGTTGACCCGGTGTAAGGATAATGTGACTGGGTGTGGTATCATGCCACATGTCTAAGGCGTGATATTGCTGTGTGGTAGCACTATATATGTATCAAGTAGACATAGTCTCCAAAGGACTGAAATTCTGTCGGTGGGACGTAAAATCCAATAAAAACTAACAAACACAGTTTTCATGTCCAGTTACATTTCTGAAAGGTAAGTAAACAAGCCTGGACCATTAGCCAATGAGAGCACTGCCTTGAAGCAGGTGCGCTTAGAAATAATTTTCTGATAATTTCTGACTGGTCGAAATTCGGTGAAAAATTGGGGTCAATAGCAAAAGCATACAGCTGCCGTGGAATGAAAGCTATACCCTGATCTAAAAAGATTTTAAATGTCGTCTGCTAAAGAAATCGACTGAACTGTCGAGTTATATGCTCATTTGCTGTGAAATACGATACTTACTCGTATGACATATCTCAATTCAGGAAGCCATTAAGATTGTTATCATCCCCATGTGATCCAAACTAGATGTGAATAGAATTTTGTGACTAATGCATCTAAAATAAAACCGTTGAGTATTTTAAAAATAAAAGTTATGTTTTATATACATATATTTTGCAAACTGTATATATAAAAAGTTGATTGATTGCCAGTGAAGTGTGCCGCTCGAGTGTGGGGTGGGGGTTAGATATTAGATATTACTTGGAAAATAGAAAATCGGTATAAATCTTACTCTTGAAATTTTGACATTTTAATGTTAAACTGTGGCAATATATTTGAATAATCATGTATACCTGTTGTGCAATTGCTGATCTATACACTATACCCATGAAACATAGAATCAAATAACAATACAGGAAACTATTTACACTAGCAATCGACGTAGTAATTTACCACTCGGAGATCTCGGTAATTCCCGTACAACCTCCACTCCGCCACGGAGTCGCTTGTAGGGGGCCACCTTACCTAGTAAAGAAAATGTAAGTAAATATTTGGTTAATTACAGGCACAAATTCTAGTCTCAACATAATGATTAGAAAAGATCAAAATCGAATAATATTTAGGTAGTAAAATAGCATGTTGATGTAACAGAATGTATAGACCTATTCAACTCGTGACTACTGTTGTTTCACATGTATATCATAGTATATAACCGAAATCAGTCGTGCGTTCAGTAAAAGGCGACTGCGATTTGGTACCCAACATTCCATACATTGCGATAAAACAGGGGTGCAGCCGCGCAAGTTACGTTCACTGAACACGCTACAGTAATCTGTCTCTAACAATTACGTGTACAAGTAAGCGCGATGAGTGTTTGGTCATGTTCTCACACTATTGGTAATCATGTTTATAAGAAAACAATGATCTCTATAAATAGTTTTAATGATCTCCATAGATAGTTTTGGCATCATTGGGTAATATTGACCCGGTAAGGCAGTGGTTGATCTCGGCCTTTGCGTTAACTCAATCTGAATATTACGAGATAACAAAACGTCAGAAATTATACAATTGTGTGACGTCGCTAACATTACCATGCTATATATATGAAACATTTTTGAATATGTGAATGTTAGGATAAAAGTACTATATACATGTGGTATATCAAATACCGGTATATGTGGAAGGTCAGTGGCCACTGAAATATATATTCATGCCCTTACTGTCAACAAAATGTTGAATCTCTGACACGTTCACAGGGCCGTCACACACAATGACGGCCCTTGGCAGGTGCCCGTGGACGTCATGGGGGACGCCAATCACGGCGGCGTCAACCACGTGCTCGTGAGTCAGCAGGATGGACTCCAGGTAAGCTGGTGCGATCTGTGAACAAACGAAGCAGACTTTTCGTCACAATAGAGATCATTTGAACAGAAATAATTCTGACGAATGTTTGATAAATAAAATGAAGGTACTGACTACAGCTAAGTATTTATAAGTGATATGCTCTCTCTTTTTCTCTCTTCCCCTCTCCTCGCTCTCTCTCTCTCTCTCACACACACACACACTATCTCTCTCTCTCTCTCTCTCTCTCTCTCCTTTTCTCTTTAAATTAAGCACACGTATGTATATCCATATATGTGTAATTGATTTAGTTACCTGATATCCTTTATATTTGATTATTTCTTTCAGCCGATCAACAATGAAATAATGGCCGTCATCATCAAAGAAGCCGATGTCACCTATAACAGATGAATTTCTTTTGATTACCGTACTATTATGTAAACTATATCTCAAAATGGAATAACCATATACAAATATTATATGGCAAACACCAGTAAAGCACAATATCAACACTTCATATTAAACTATTAACGAAACAAGTAGATCGTAAGTGTCTTATATATGTTTGTTTGTTGGGTTTAACGCCCCACCGACAGTATTTCAGTCATTTGGAGACGATGTCTGTTTGAGACAAATATAGTGTTGCCACACTGCAGTATCACGCCGTAGACATGTAGCATGATACCACACCCAGTCACATTATCCTGACACCGGGCCAACCAGTCCTGCAACTACCCTTTTATGCTGAGCGCCATGCAAGGGGGCAATTCTTATATATAAATGGCAACATATGACAAAATATCCCCGAATATCGAACAAATAAGTAAATGAACAAATAAATGATATATAAACTAACCTGTCTTAAGCCAGCCCTCAGAGGTTAAGGTGTTCCGCGTGCTCTCGGGGTTATTAAGGTACCCCTTCATGACTTGCGGGCCTCTCACCCATATCTCGCCGTGCTGGTGTGCACCTAGAGTCTCCTCTGTGTCTATATCAACCACCTACACATAAATCACGTAGCATTATAGCATTATCATCACCGATCTCTGTTGCTGAGATAAAAGTATGCCAATATGTTATTCTTTTCGTAAACATAGACATTGCTGTTGCTAAAACCTTGTAATAATGGTACCAACTAATGTAGTTCGGAAGCCACGTCCTCACGAAAAATCTTCAGATATTTTCCAATCTTTAAACTACATTATTTGAAATATTAAATTCTGAAATCAAAGAAAAGCAGCTCATATCCACCATCATCGACCATTCTATTTCTATAAAAGCTATGGAAAGGCACAGCAGAAATCGTCTACCTTAAATACTGACGTTTCACTTGAAGGTGCGTCTGTGTGTCGGGGTGGATGGGGAACAACTTAAAATTCTTTGTGAGTACGGCCCCTGGCTCTACTCGAACTGGCCATCCTAACATTATTTGCAAATTCTATACATTATATAATCACGTGAGGGTATGGTTATAGAGATTCAACCACCTTGCTCTCCGTGTTTGGGATAGGTACCCCTATAGAACCGTACTTCCATCCCTCCAGGGGCGTGGTGTGCGTGGCGGGGCTACATTCCGACAACCCGTATCCTGAAACATGCCACTTGCAATGAAAAAAGAGTACACCAACAATAACGATAAAAATTTGAAATGCTGTTCTAGTAAAACAAAGATATCCGTTGAATCCGTGCTCGGTCAGATACCCTGACTTTGTTAATAATCAAACTAGCTTTAGATGGAGAACTGGCAGTTTCACATAAGTAAAATTATGATTTCATTCGAGTATACACAATTTTGAAAAAAAAAAAAAACTGAAGTGCATATTAGGTATTCCGAAATGCTACCAAAACCCATTAGAACATTCGTAAGCTGGTTTTCGATTCACGTCGAAAATCTGATCGCAAATCCAACCACAAAAGTGCATGTAAATGAAACTAGTAATAGAAATATAAAATGGTTAAAACCTTTAATATGTATTCACAAACATTTGAGTTTTGCAAATAGCTCACAACATTTCTTTCGCCCCGCATTCATGATAGAAACTTCACCTTGTCGAATTCCGTTCAAGCCGAGTCGATTGACCATCTTCTCCGTCAACTCAGCACCCAATGGCGCAGCTCCTGAATATGGTGACGTGAAGTTCTGATGTCATAGTCGTCAACAGCCGGGTCATTGGCCAGGAAATTGACAACAGGTGGCGCTATTAATGAAAACGTCGTCTGCAGAATAGTAATAGCAAACAGGATACAAAACAAAATGTTGATGTTGTCGACTTAATGTTTTCACAGACAACCTGCGTATAAAGCAGAATGAATTAATAAATGCATAAGATAAAAACAAAAGTCTAAAAGAAAGGAATAAAAATGTATGATGTCTAACTTTGTGACGCCCCATTTCTGCGTGTTTTTAACAAAACACAGAGGCTTGATCTCAATATAAAATGACAGAGAATACTAGTTAACATATCTTTATATGACATCCAACTGACCTTGTATCTCTGAAGGGCCCCCAGGAAGGTTGCAGGATTGAACCTAGGTAATGTGACTACAGTTGCGCCTTGGCATAACGGGTTCAGGAGCCCAATGACAAGCCCCGCTATGTGGACCATTGGAAGGGCCGACAGGGAGCTTGCGCCATCGTAGAAGGGCAGGAACTGCTCGTGGCTACAACCCCGGACAAAATACCCCATAGAAACAAGGTACAAGCACAATAGGTAGATAAAAATCAAAACACAGATATTTATGTGAACAGAAAATCTTATTAAAAATCTTTTTTTCCTGGTCCTCTTTTCAGTTTTGAGTCATTGGTGCTTTACCCGACAGTGTTATTGGGTTCAACAGTCATATGGGTATTAACCTTTTTCTTTAAAAGTCATATTGTGTATGGTGTATATAATTTAACCTGTGTCTTTGATCTTGCCTGACCGCTTAAGACAACTTGGGTTATATTCCCATTCTTGGGTTATAAAACGATATTGATTGTCCGGAACATATGGTTTAAAGTTAACCATCACTTAGAGAGTTTGTAAGTATCCAGGTCCAATTCATCGAGTGCATAAAACGGTAGAAGGCTTCCGAACATGAAAAATTCGAGGGACCAGACCTAAGTATTGAGTATTGACTAAGTAATAGAAAATTAGCTACTTTTTTCATTCCGTCCACTATTAAATATACACCAGAAATGAAGTAGGCAGATGGACTCATACGAACTAATACAGATTGGATAAATTTTCTTATTTGCAACTCGCGTAAAGGGGGTCACTTTGGAGGAGCTTGTTTCAAAACAGAAACCTTTATTCTTGTATGTGGATTTTTTTTTATTTTTTTTTTACCTAAGGGCAGATAACTCTGCTACTAAATTTCTATGCGTTAGTTGCACCCCTTTTGGTAGACCCGTTGTCCCGCTACTGAACGGGATGAGTGCAACGTCCTCCGCCGGATTTATTTCGGGACATTTCGTCGTCGGAGACTTCGTGAGGAGGTTTCTTAAAGGCAAGCATCCCTCGTGATCCCCGATGACAATAACATGCTAAAATATAAACACACAATGAATGAAACGTTTAATTTATAAATGATCATTTTCATTTTTGTAATATTCAGTACTGCATAATAAGGATAGCTATAGAAACCTATAGTTCTTGTAAATGATATAAAATAAGTTAGTTTACCTTCACTAGAGGCTGCAGTTTCTGTATTTGTTTTGCTTTTCCTGCACACTCTTCCGTGACTATTAATACTTTTGTGTTGGTCATTTCCACTTGGAGAGCTAATTCATCTGAAGAAAATGAGTCATATATACCAGAGGAAAGTTTATCTAGAACTTTAGACCAAACGATACATGTGTTTTCTATAACAGGCAAGAGTAATGTTTTAAACAACCTGAAAAAGGAATATAAAAGAATACCTACGTATAGGATAGAGTCTATTAAGTTATTTCTGCAGACAATAGAAGATCGAAACGAGCAGATTCTGTTGTATGGAGAAAAATATCTTAACAGATATTATCCGACTTAGAGGTCATCCTAAATTTGTAAAACACTTGAATTTGTCAAAAAGATCGATCTATTTCGTACATGGTAAAATAGAAAAGTGTTCTACTGAAATAAATGGCTGATAAATTTGAATTTTTAGAGCTTCTGATTTGCCACAAATTTAGGGTGACTTCTAAATATAATCGAAACACTACTACCTCTCTCTCTAAATATATATGTATATCCCTCACACACACACACACACACACACAATTCATGATTAGGATTTTAAAATAATAACGGATTTTGCTCACTTTCCTTTTTGTTAAAGTTTAATAGTCGAAACTTTCATAAAGAACACGTACCTTGTGTTAACTGTGAATTTGCGATGGTCAATGCGGCGCCAGTGGCGGTCACTCCGCAGAAAATAAGAGCAAACTCAGGAGCATTGGTGCCACAAAGACACGCGACATCCCCCTTGTTTAGCCCCAAGTACTGGAGGTGACCGGAAATGTGGTTGATCTCGTTTTGGAGACGTTGGAAGGTCCATTTCCGGTCTGAGATTCCGTCAATCTAGTTGTATAATGTAAAATGTATAAACTTTCAGTTACGGAACATTGAAATGCTTGCGAATGGGTATATCTCCCAAACACGTCCCCCGTATACACATCTAAATCATCACACATATATTGCACTTATGTTGTTTTCCCTTTATGTCAAACACCTAACGGGGATGAGAGGTTTTTGCATCACCCAAGAGTGTTAACAAGAAATATATTTTAAAGTAGCTCGTTCACAAATCGTATTTTACTAAAAATATAATTTTTCACTATCTGTGTGTATTACGTCTATCAATACCCATCTACAGATGCATGGTCACCCAATGCAACATTCTGTGATTGTAAGAAAAATGGGTGGTTTCTCCACCACAAGTAATAACATCACGGACGATATTGGAACTTTTTCTTTTTCGAATTATAAACACCTATATGTCCCGTCAAATGACACAAAAATCACATTCACTCTTCGCGCATGCTCTCACTTCACAGCCTGAACTTACGAAATCTCTACCCGGCAATGTTGCGGAACGTGTTACGTGCTTGCTACGGGGATACCATATTCTATATTTAACCGATTCCCCCGAAATGGGCATTTACGAAATAGCGTTTTCTTGTGCAATGTGACCTGCTCGAAATTATTTGTCTGGAGATAATCTTCACTAACATTAATGAGGAAGAGTAGAAATACTTTTTTTTTCATTTCTACCGATCATCTGTGAACGAACTGCTTTAAAAGATATATCCAGCGATGATGGGGATTTAAGTAACTGTTATGTACAAATCACTATCTGTGAAGCATTTCATCCTAAAAGGTCAAAATAAGTATAGATAAATACCCGGTATTAAAGCGTGTCATACACCACAATCTGCGGAGAAAAAATATAATATACGGCGGGAACTTATAACGCTCGGCCCGAAACAAATCTCAATTTGTATCAAAGAAAAAAGTTTTGATAAAATCACATTTATCAAAGAAATGTGTAATTCAGTCAGAATACTGTATTAAAATTTCGTGAATAGGAAGTATATTTCAGCAAAATGTCATCTCAAAAAAACAAAAACAAAAAAAAAGGGTGCATAATTTTTTTCTGTTAGAATAGGAATATCTACCAATGAAAATCGTTAAAATACTCATTCGGCATGTAGAAATGTGTTTAATGCAGGAATTGGTGCATGAAATTGTTCCAACTCCACCGCAGTAGTTACCTCCCCTTACAGTGCCACCAAAAGTAGATTTGGCTGGTATAAGCCGGATTAACTTTTATCATTTGAGTTTAGTTTTGTATATATCAAATCAGTTTCGTTATATTTCGCGAAAATAACATTCATGTTTGTGAGAAAAGTAAAATATCAAATCACATATCATTAATTTAATATATTATGAATGTTGGCCACATGGTTTCAACTATCATCACGTGACTTGTATGGTGGCAGTGGTTAAAGTAGCGCAGCGTGACGTAACCGGTGCGCGGAGTTTGGAAATGGTTCAGGGGACGGCCATTCCAGTCGAATGCTGTTGTTGGGAAGAAGGAGAAATTATAGTAATCTGTGGTTGCTGTTATTAATTTGTAAGACCAGGGGTGGTAATAGCGTGACTTCGGGAAAACGGTGTTAGGAGAAGCAACCAAATCATTTGAGATTATATACATATCAACCATTAATGCGTCGTAGGTTCTAGTGACTCTAGCATTTCTGTGACACTAGATGTGCGATTATAGTCGGATTTTATCCATCGAGCTACCCTCCTTTTAGCAGACTCGATTTATTAGATTTATTCATTTATTTTTCGTTCTCTTTATCAGTATGGAAGCTTTATGTTTTTACATGTATTTTAAATATATTTCAAATATAATTATAGCATGCACGACGTTTTATTACGTTACTTAGTTTGTTAATGTAATATACATCAAAGTGGGAATTAATGTAAAGTAAACACACGAAATATCAATAAAATTAAATTGTCAAGGAGTGTCAACGTGACACGTTATTAACCCCCCGCGAAACCTTGACAATTACAAAATGCGTTTTCCTCCGCTCTACTAATAATTATATGCATGTATGTATGTTTAACTGGAAAAAAAACGTCTATCTGTATATATTGTCTCCGTAATGTGCCTCTCTGTATCCAAGTCCGTCTGTATGTATGTATGTAAGTGGACACAACAGATTAATAATAAATAAGCTTTCATTCCTACCAGCGCAGTTTTCTGTGCGTCCCGCTGAAGTCTTCTAGAGACAAATTCAGTGATGGAACAGTCTGGAATTTCTACCCTGTACCTCGATGTATGATACAGGCGGCGAGCTGTGTGAATGAGGCACCTCATTGTTACTACATATATCAGGCACGCGATTTTACTCCATCCTTTAATATTATACATATACTAGAACACCTCATTATCTGTAAGTCTGTTAGAATTGTAGAATTTCTTCCTTCCAGGGATGATTTGGCGATTTGCGAGTTATCTTAACTTTTATCAGGGCCATAAGTGTGTGTGACCTTTGACAGATTGGACACAGCTGGTCAGTGTTAAGGAACATTGAACTGTAGGGAATTAGAAATAGAGAAAGCCATCGTGAATCCTTATTCAGACAGAACCAAAGTTCTGCTTTCTTCATATATATAGAACTACTGGTGTAACGTAAAAATTCAATATGGGGACCTTCATTGTAGTTCTGAGATAGTGTTGCAATGATACTGTAGGCAAGAAGCTCGTGTGAGCTTATTAAGCTGAATAAAGGTTGTTGTTGTTGTTGTTGTTGAGAAGGACATTGTTTGTCTTAATCCAGTTTCATTACAAAGTACACATATACAATAATTGGGAAAAAAAATCCGTGTCAACCGAATGTGTAGACACGATTTACAAGGGTGTACGTGGGGCCCGAGTGGGAGTTTTGGATATTTGCAAGTCCGTACATTCTGAATGGTTTTGATGCTTTCTTTTCGATAGGAGATTAACCATTTGTGGGGATTTTCAAGCATTACATACTTAAAACTAGCAAACTACTGACCGAACAGATCATATTTGATGTATACTCGTACACAGTCATTACAGTATAAGAATGAAATTAATGACTCTCACGCATAAAGATATGCATGAGGCACCTCAAGTTATGAATTCAACAGAACTTTGTGTGATTTTTTCATTAGTATTTAAAAACACGCGGAATTGACATAAACGTTTTATATTTTTCTAATGGAAACTTATATCGGCATCACAGCTAAGCATTCGTATGTGCTTAATTGTACAATTGTTTTATATAAATGCTGTGCTGTGCTGAACGAGACGGGTGATGTTTTTCACGATTTATCTTAAAATTGCACCACGATCCAAGCTTTCGATCGGAATCACATTTACTGTTCTAACACCGAATATGGCTTCTATTATTCAAACAATATTGCGAGTCCCTATGGATGTCCTTAATGAATTCTGTAAAATGAAATGGCGGATTTTAAAGTTTGGCAAACAATTTCAATTTATGAGCATCAGCATCGTCAAATCGATGCATCATGACAAAAGTAGAACATAAAGTTTCGTGCATGAAAGCGTGTGAATTAGTGACATTGAAGTATGTGAGGCAGTGTACACAGTTCAAGCTATATTTGTAATTGTTTATGTTTGAAAGTGAACTTTAGCTAAAAATATTTATTTCCTAATTCGCCACTATCAGCCTTAGATGAAATATTTACACCTGGCCACTCTCGCACCAAATCATTTTTTTATGTCCCGAATGGGCATATTTGTTTGCCTGTCTTTCTGCTGGCAACTGTAACCTTTGCCAAAACTTGAGAACCATACACGGTAATTACTTGAAACTTGAAATATACCTAGAAAGTGACATAGAAAAGTGCATTGATCAAGAAACATAACTCTACCTGGTCCCGGATTTTTGCACAATCTCCCTTCATTTTAATTTATAATATGTTTGTTCTACTTGGCCATAACTTAAAAACAATGAAAGATTTTGACTTGAAACTTAAAGTATACATATATAGTGACAAGTGTAGTGACTAAGAACAATAACTCTGTCCTTGAATAAAGCCTAAAAGTGCTAAAATATCATATTCAGGGGCAGATAACTCAAAAAGGAGGACGGTGGCCCCCATGTTTTTTTTCCATGAAAATTTGTCTTTTATGATTTTCAATAATCATGCAAAGTTTAAAAAAAATATATTTAACAGTTTAAATTTTCCTTCTTTGTATCTATAGAAAATGTAACAGACTGTCACATATGCCCTTAACAACTAATCCACTAGTCACGTACCCGTGAGCGTCTGTCCCGAAAAGCTACAGTAGACCATGTGCAAGAATATGAGCGTTGTCTTTGTCATCTATTAAATAGCTAACATGGACCGCCACTGGTGGTGGTTATGGAACAGAATTCGGGCAAAAATACATTTTGCCTTTTGACATGTCTATTGTTTCATTTGTCTAAGTGATAAGCATCATTTTGACAAGTACAATACGGCGTAATCGTCGTCTGCGTTATTTGTTTTTACATTAAACATTAATTATTCATTCACATGATAATAAACTATTGAAAATACATCTGCTTTTATTTCCATTTCATCACCTTATAGCACTGTGTATAGCTGGACAGTCCAGTATGCATTCGTATTAAAATGAAATTTATTTCGTCGGTTTAACGAATCGATAATGACACCTGTAGCTAAGCAAAATAACACATGTACGCAAGCAGAATGACAGATGCCAAAATGTGCACCTAGCATTATGACGTTGGAGGGCGCTGTTCCGGTTTGACTCGGAGCGAGTTCAGTTTACATACTTAAGTTAACTAGAGTTACCAGAGTTGCAATAAAATTAGCGGTTTTTTTTACCCTACGAACTCTGTAGGGTTACGCGAGTTCAAACCAGCGAGGTAGGTGGTTAAACTAGAAAGCAATATGGCGGACGGATATTATCTAGGCAAATCTACAGAAAATTATAAATATCTATGATATGTTGTCTTTAAACTTTAAATAAGCCTGTATGTAACCTGAAAACAAGCTGGCAGCTAATTTATCCAAGCCCTAGTTCGGAAAAAGTCATTATAAAAAGACCTATTGTTTCAATCATATGTCTGTTTTCAAATTACGTCACAAGGGGTAAACCTCATGCGTTCAGTTGATTGCTAACTAGAGTATATTTATTACGTTATCAATACGAGTTAACTCGAGTAGAGTTTGTTTGTTTGTTTGTTGGGCTTAACGTCCCACCGACAGTATTTCAGTTAGTTGGAGACGATGTCTACTTGAGACAGATATAGTGCTGCCACATTGCAGTATCACGCCGTAGACATGTGGCATGATACCAATCCAGTCACATTATCCTGACATCGGGCCAACCGGTCCTGCAACTACCCTTATATGCTGAGTGCCAAGCAAGGGAGGTATACCAGTACTATTTTTTACAACTTTGGTATGTTTCGGCCAGGGATCGAACCCACGACCTCCCGCACCCGAGGCAGACGATCTTTAACTCGAGTAGAACTATAGCTGGTCAACTGAACTCGCTGTCGGTAGTTCGAGAAGTACTGGCAAAATGAAGTAAGAAAATATGGCTGTTTTCCAAATTCTAAAAAGTTATTTCTTTTAAACAAATGTTTGAAATTGAAAGTGGATCAACTGCTTAAAGACATAATTGCATTGTACATTATACTTTCCAATGCTTTTCTAAGTGCAGGCCAAACATTTCAGATGTTAATATGAGCTCAGGCTTACAGTGATTAATATTTTTAAAAATAATGAACGTCACGCATTAATTTAATTACGAGCACATCTCTTCGATCTACATACTGTTCGTAGTTTCGTAATTAAGTCCCAGACTCACCGGGCGGCTTAGCGGGGTCAAGCACCCCCCCCACACACACACACACACACAGCTGGCCAGATAATACAATTTTTGGGGTGACTGAAATTGCCTTGACTGGGTAAATGGAAATCCCCATCGTGAGCCCCTTATTGAAATAAAGTTAGCCAAATGACCAGCCACCCAAGTCGACCCTTGCTGAGGGAGCATCCGCTGTAAATTATCTCCGCTGTCATTATGGCAACAGAACTGTGTCTGCTTTAATCTGAATCAGGCAAACGCCTTTAGTATTGCTGAACATACATTTTATTTTCATTTTTTTTTTAAAATCATTAATGAGTTTTAATACATATAACAAACGCGTCCCCAAGCTGGATCAGAACTCGCAACCTGGCTAGTACTGCAGCCAGTGTCATAAACTTCGTATTAATGTCACTATAAATCCTATAGAAAAATATTTTTCACGATATATATATTGAATTAGCGGGCTGTGAGTTCAAGGTCCGGCGGCTACCGAACCCCGCTTCCCCCCCCCCCCCCCCCCCACCCACACACACACAAACCTAAAAATTACCCTAAGTGAGAATAAAACTATTTAGCCCTAGATTTTAATATATAAAACATATACCAAACTTAAAAAAAAGTTACCATATTTCCCTCAGATACCACTCAGATTGCATCTCCGTCTTTTATCCGGGATAGCAAGCCCCGGACACCCTCACCTCTGTTCTTTATGGTAAATATATTTAGTATATTTCAGCTCCTGTTATGATCATATTACGGATATATACGATCATCCCGTACTTTCCCGGAGTTTCGAGTATTCAGTTTCCACCCCTGAGTAAAAACGAAATGCAGGATTTTGATTCTGCGAATTAACTTCTTTGATTATTCTGCCCCAACTTGATAAGGCAGTATAGACAGTTTAAAGTAAAACAAATGTCATATTCATGATTGCTCAACAAAACTTTAAGATATAACAGCATCAAATTATGACACATGAAAGCCAAATCATTAACTGATGCAAGATACAAAACAACGTTAGCCAGTAGACAGCATTGATAAACGCACTTAACATAATACAGCATACCACTTGTCAGTATGGCAAAGGCAGAATGTCACGTGTAAGACGGCAAGATGTAATTTTTGCCCTAGTTCTGTTCCATAGGTGGTGTTGATTGTTTTGTTTTCATTCTCAACATATGCAGATATATACAGAAGGAAAAATACATGGGAAAATATGAAAATGTCACTCGAAAAGAGTAATTCATGTGACCTATTACCAATCATGGACATCTTTAATCGAACACTATACAGATCTATCCGCGAGTGTTGTAAATGTCGACTGTTTGGGGAATGATTGCCGCTAGGTGGCACTTCGCATCAAAATGCATCTTTTTTTAAATACTTTAAAATCCGATTTTAATGCGTTTTTGTTTTTTTTGTACTACATTCCTTGTCGACACTCCATTAAAATATAATGCATTTAAAGTTCAGGTATGGGAAAGTTTTTGCGCTAGGAGAGGTTGAATGTTCGTACCTTGCAAAAAAATGCATGCCAGTAAGGATGAGTCTACGTAAAATATATCCATTTTTGTTTGAGGTACATTAGAAGTATTTTGTTTGCTGCTGATGATTTGCAACACAATTGCCGTCAAAAATATAGTGTGAAAACTTCAGGCTTTGAACGGAATGGCCTCTAAAACTTCACAAAAAATCGGAAAATTCACATTTTCGAAAATATGCTTATTTAGGTTTTATGAAGCTCCTGGATTTATTTTTTTTTTCAGTTTTTTTTAAACCTTCACAGATTATGTCGATTATTGTTTCAAAGAGACTGACAGGTTCAAATTCTGAAAAGTTGCGAAGGTCAAGGTCATATTTCCAATATTAGTTTTTCCTTTAACCTTACATAATTCGAAAACAAACAAAAAATATCAAGAGACTATGTATATTATTTAAGGCTATGGGTGATCTCTCAGAATATATTCAGTTTGTGTTGATCAAGGTTTAAACAGAACAGAAATGACGGGAAAACGAAAATGGTGGTACACCTATTGTATTCAAATGGTTATATTTCGAAAATTATTGAAATTTTGCAAATAAGAGTAAGAACACGATTTGTAGCCCGAATCCTTGCGGTTTTAATGGTATGCAGATTATTTCAGTTATAGGGAGAAAACGAAATGAAATGCTTCATTCCTTGTCATTTTTTTTCCGTTTTCTGCAGGTTAAAGCTTCAACATCTTGACAGCTTTTCAAAATAAGTTGATACATAATGTGTATGAAATGTTCTTTATTTAAATGCCTTTCCAATAATACTTAGTTTTTAAAATTATGACTTCATATAAGAAAAATATGCACAAAATGAGGAAATAAGTGAACCCTACTTTTGTTAGGCTTTCGCCCCCTACGTAGGGCAAACCACATATCTAATAAAAACCTGTTTTGATTGTTGCAAATGTTTTTCAAGACAAACACACGTGAAATATGTATGGTTGCAATTTCATGAAATGCATGAACAGTTGTATAGATGCGGTCAAACTACACCAAATAATCGGAGAATCAATAGAAAACATTTAAGATAGCAGAATAATGCAAAACGATAGGTTTCAAACATAAATAATAACATTAAGTTATTTCCACTTTTTTTCTGCTTGGGGTCTTTGAGTGAAATTGCTTTATGGCTTATATCCCAGAAGATGAAGTCCGATTTAAATGCATTTCTTAATGTTGATGTTCCTTGTTGTTTGTTGTGCTTAATTGAGTACAAATTTTTCAGCTGATCAGCTTTAATTCTTAATAAAAGTTTCCTTCTGAATGCATGAGTTTTATTACCCATCACAACATATTATATTTGAATAACGTTATTCACTGAGTTTTTAATCTGAAAACAAATGATTTACGAGTATTTTTTTATATGTAGCATATTGAAATAAGTACAATAATAAGTAATAATAATATCCTCATTAAAGTGACAGTTTAGACACTATTTTCAATAGATTCTGTCGGATTATAACAAAGATTGTGTGTCAGAAAACTGGTGAAACTGTTACAAGTTAAACATGTAAGTATACAATGTCATGCTTTGCCATATTGCTCTGCACAGGCAACAAAAATCAAAAATACCGACGAAATCAGTTAAATTTGTGTACATGTATGAATTTCAGAGAAAAAAAACGTATGGAACAATGCCTTTCTATAGAGAATATTGACCTGAACGAGCCCAAGTCTTTGTTGGAAAATAAAGTAAATCAATCAACTCTGAGACAGTGCCATAATGTGACATCAAAAGCAAAGTGTCGCCCTGGTGTACGCGAGTTGAACATGTCGACATGAAGCAGATAGACATGTATAGTGTTGCCTTAGACAAGTGGCATGATACTACACCTAGTCACATTATTCTAACACCTGGCCAACCAGTCCTTGAAGTTAAACTACCCTTATATACCGAGCGCGAATTAATATGTCTATACCAGTACAAATTAATAAAGAATTTAGTATTCGCGGCCATGGTAAAACTACCGTCTGCAGCATTTTTGCATCTCATTGTCACCAAATGCCTGTAAGAGTGGGGTCTTCGTGGCTGAGTGAGTTAAATCGCTGATTTACCTTACCGCTGTGGGTTCGAATCCCGGAAGGGTCACTCGTTTTTTTCCAGGTGGCTTTCTTTACGTCTGTCGTTCTATCCGGTTTGGAGTCTTCCTCATTGTGTAATTAGTAATTAGCAACACATCAACAATAACAATGCTTGTGAGAAAGATATTATCCAGTGTGACATTTCATAGAATGACCAGGGCCTTTATTCATCAATCTCCTGAGCCTATATTTAAGACTCGGGATTCTGAAATTTGAAATAGTCATTTTCATCTTTTATTAAAAATTAATATATAAAACACAAGTAATATCAAAAAGTAAGTACCTATTTGCAGAAAAATAATTATAGCTTATTAAAGAAATATTTATAGATTTAGTAAAACTTCAAATGAAAATTTGTACTTCTTGGGTCTGAGGCTAAATATAGGCTCAATAGATTGGTAAATACAATGCTATGTTTGATAGAACTGGATAAAGGTATGTAGCAAGATGTAATAGCTACGAAATAAGACCAAGTATGGGCGGGCCTCTATGATATGCCGCTCAAATGTTATATTTGATTGTTGTAAGGATATATGCGTGAAAATGCATAATGAAAGCAATTCATAGTCAAATATGACTAATACGAGTACAGATATAGTAAACAAATCAATGTAGCCTCATAAGACTATGTTTACCTATGTAGCAGGATGAAATAGCTACAAAATAAGACCAATACGGGTCTCTATCATATACAGGTCAAATGTTATATTTGATTGTGTATGGGTATATGTTTGTAAATGCATAAAACATCAATTCATAGGGAAATATCCTAGTTCAGATAGAAAAGAAATCAATGTGACCCCTTCAGAGTAGGTATAGTGATATGCATATGGCAGGATATATTAAATACAGAATAAGACCAAGTATGGGTCACTATCCAATCCAGGTCAAAAGTTAAATTTGATTTTTGTAGGTGGATTTAGTAGAAAAAATATAAAATAGCAATACATAGTCAAATATCCGACTATAGATTAATCAAAGCGCGCTATGTGCCGAGAGACGGAGACGGGTTTAACATGAAATAGCTATATTCTAAACCAGGCGTTTCTGAATTTATTGAAGCAATAGAAGCAATGGTCATATGCCGACAAAAACTCTACACGCTGTTGCTACAGAGGTTGTTGAAATCGCTCTCTGTTTGTTACTTAATAATCCGAAGGGTCATGAACCTTTCATTCATAAAGTTGCATACCTAAGTAGGTCATTCTTTTTCTTCAGTACTAGTGAACCTGGTGTATACATTCTATCTGTTGTTGTGTATGTGAAGAAATGACAAGGTATTTGATTATTCAAGATACTAAAATATTTGCCCTTCTATTTCAAAGTTTAGAAATGCTCTAGGAGGAACCTAACTCGCAATCATGCAAAATTAAGTGTTGACTACTTTAGGTTAATTACATACCATGTAGGCCTAGTTTCTAATTTGTACGTAGCGCTACTTTTTCTTTTTACAGACGTAGATCTTCACGTATGTAAAATGGGTTGCTGTTCTGATTAAGAAATGTCACGGATAGTTTGTTCACGCTTAAAATGGATGTTTCCAGTGCAAAATAATGGTAAAAGAAAACATGTTAACAAACAATAACGCATTAAAGCTGTAATGGTTATGAATTTAAACGTCTGTACGTGTAACATATCCCACTCGTATTTGATAGTCTAGAATCGATAGTGCAGAATGGATCGGCACTAAGCGCGGAGAGGTACAGTTTAACTTGCCGTGGCAAATATGCAAATCAGCAAGGTTTCGTTTTCCGAAGAATGAAGGGGAGATAACTGCGTGGAGAGTGGTTGCTCACCAAACTCCGCCGCAAACTCTACGCAGTGATCTCCCTTGCACGGTCACAAATGTCACGTGATGATGGTAGGCTTACAAACTGGCGAAGGTTGATTATTTATAGAACTTCGTGCACAGAAAAAGTTATTTTCTGAACAGATTATTTTTTACGGCAAGGCGATAATTGATGTTAATTTAAGAAAATATACTTAGAAAATGCCACCCACTGTACATAAAATAAAAAGAATTTGAAAAAAAAAGAACTTAACGGTTATTTTCATAGAGCGCGTTTGGAAATTATACTCGGGTCAACTCGGGATAACCCAAGTGATAACTTGTTAAAACCCAGGTAAGACAGGTGATGTTTTCTTACTCTTCCCCGTGAGCAAGGTAACCCGTGAGCAAGGTAAAGCGGGCGCTACCGTCCAAAACATGTTACACTTGTAGTTTAGAACCAACATGAACTTGTATATTAAATTGTCCAGGAATTAGACAGATATGTTCATTTTTTTTTAAATGACTATTAAAGTCAAAAAGACTATACATGGGCCCCACGGACTCTATATAATTAATGATATGGGGGACATGGTCTTGTCTCATTATGCGGCTGATAAACAGGACATCATCCTGCATCAAAGTCAGCGTAAAGTTGAAATCCAACTTGGAACTCAAAACAAATTATATCACAAATCCTACAATGTAAACTGTTTTGTTTTTGCGGCAACCATTTTTCCATCCCTTATGGCCGAGTGGTTAGAGCGTCCGACTCTGGAGCGGGAGGTCTTGGGTTTAATCCCCGGCCGCGACATACCAAATTCGTAAAAAAAAGTACTGGTTTAGCTCCCTTGCTTGGCGCTCAGCATATAAGGGTAGTTCCAGGACTGGTTGGCCTGGTGTTATGCCACATGTCTATGGCGTGATACTGCAGTGTGCAGCACTATGTCTGTCTAAAGTAGACATCGTCTCCAAATGACTGAAATACTGTAGGTGGGACGTTAAATCCAACAAGAAAACTATTTCCCCACTAGCCGGTCGGATTTATCGGCCTGACCAGAGTAACCCTTGTTATCCTGGTCTACTCTAGTAGGTTAACCCAAGTAATCAAATCGAACGCACCCATATTTTTTTTTTAAATATATTTATTTGTTATGATTTTTAGAAGCGAAAGCTTCTAAAGTCAGACAGTGTATTTTCTACTTACAATCACATTACCGCCACTTATGCATACATCCGCGTTGAAAAATAGTACCACTGGTTGTAGAAGACAACATTGCAGTTTGCAGTTGATATATTGCAGGATTTTGAAAGCATTGGGTATAATCACAATTTCTGTGCAAATAAAACAGTAAAAGAAGCAAGTTTATAATTCAGTATTCATCCGCAGTTTCACATTTTCATTCATTAAACTATTTATGAATAACCTTATTTGCACCACAAAAAAAAAAAAAAAAAAAAAAAAATAGCGGCTGCGGAATAAGCTCAGCGGGTAAGAGCGTCGTTCAGTATTTTGTTCTTGCAAGGGGTCGTGAGTTCTAGTGCAGCTGAGACCGTTTTTTTTTTTTTTTTTTTGGGGGGGGGGGGGGGTATATTTAGAATTTTTTAATTCTATTTTTTATACTTCCATTATTTGCGTTTGTTGTTAACCTTTAGATTTACATCATAGACCACAGGACCCTGATATCCATTAAAAAAAAGCCTTTCTATATATAAATTATTTATAGAGAGGTCGATTTTTCTAATATGAGGGTCCTGCGCATAGACAGGTTCGGTTATGAAGTCAAAACAGTAGAAATGAGACGGGCCTGTATGTTTAATGTAAGCCGTCAATTGAAACATTTTGTTTTTAATCTTTTCTTGTTAGAGTATCAAATGACTGTAGTGTCTCTAGTCGAATCTGTATGTCACAACTCAGAATGTACTTTAGGGATTGAGTTTATACTTTATACAATGGTCAAACTTTACTTACCAAGAACAATAACTCTACCTTGCTTCATCTCTATTACTTTCCTGTATGGTGAAGTTATGTCCCCCCCCCCTTTTTCTCTTTTCTCTTTTCTACTGTTTTGACCTTATAGTTTACTTGTCTATGCACAGGACCTTCATATTAAAAAATGACCTCTCTTTATATTAGGATTATTTATATATAAAGAGAGGCAGTTATTATTTTATCAGTTTCTCTGCACGAGTCCCAGGTCTCACTATGGTTAAAAAATATGACTCCCAATTCAGAAGCATTATCCATATATTTTATACATCTTGAGGATACATTGAAATTTAAACTTTGAATCCTGACAGCGAAAACATTACATCTAAGATGAAGAATCCATGGGTAAAAAAAAATCACTAGAGTGTTCGATTTAAAAAACAAAAAACAAAAAAAAAAAAACTAAGAATTTAATTTTAAAAAAAATCAACCTCTCCATATATTATTTATACATAGAGAGGTCGATTTTTAAAGTTTTTATTTATTTATTTATTTTATTTATTCTTATTTTTTATTTTTTATTATTATTATCTTTTTTTAGTTCATGTTTATCAAAAGGAAGCAAATACAAATGAACAAAAGCAAAATATTGGACGTATAAAACTATTACTTAAAACAAACTATAAAAATATAACAATAAGAATTTTAAAAAAAAGGCCCCAGCTGGTATCGAACTCATGATCTCATGATGGGAGGAAGAAAGTACTATTCGATGCTCTTACTCCACAAGCGTGAAACGAAGATGAAAATAAGGCTTCACAGGCAATTTTACTGTATTATTAACTAGGACAGTAGTGTGTGTGTGTGTGTGTGTGTGTGAACCCGCGAAGCAAATATCACGATCGTGTTGAAATAACAGATCACGGACAAAATGGCTGAAGAAATATTATTTGATCTGCTTCATATGGAAATAGTTGGGTTTCTGTATAGAACGGCCGATAAAGAAGAACAGGTTTGTATGAAAAGGATTCTAATTTAATGTATTCTCCTTTTCTTAAACAAGAAACATAGTTACTTAGATGCTTATGGGTCTGTTCGCCCTAATTCCCATTCGCCCAAAACTCATTCGCCCTATCCTGAAGTATCCAGTTGCCGATTGTACAACAAGTAATTGCCAGATAAATGAACAAAACAATCCCTTACCTTTGTTTTAAATATATTCCTTTATTCATCAGTGTATTTCCTCAAACTGTTATACATTGACAGTGATACAGACCTCCACCTCATGAATGTTTCAAAAGCTTTTGATCAAGTGTCCTAGAGCATATTACTCCAAAACTGCGTGAATATGGAATCTGAAGAAAGACAAATAACTTGATCAAATATTACTGTCAAATAGACCGATTTCAACAGTTGACTATGAATCCTCAGACAGAATTAGTGTAGAATCTGGAGTATCCTCAAGGATTTATGAACGTTTCGGTAAATAGATTTCATATAGTAATTGGTTTGGACATTTCGGTAAAACAATTTTTTATAGGGTGTACCTATGATATGTGTATCACAACTAAACACTTGTCTGAAAAAAGGTTGTTTATACAAAAATTTCATTAACATAGGCATTAATGAAAATTAAGCGAGATAGAGAGAAAGATGTGTGAGAGAGGAAGAATAAAAAAAAATCTTATTTTTTTTATTTTTTTTTTATTCATGTAATATGTAAATACATTAAAATAATAAAAACGTTATATATTGGTCATTTTTCTTTTAATTAACGATAAGTATCGGCCATTGTTGTGTTAAATGTTCAGTAAATTTATGTTTAATGTCAGGGTTCGACATTAACTTTTTTGAGAGCTGGACCAGTGGTCCAGTAACTTAGAAAACCTACTAGACCTGACCTTAACTGAACAAGACCGAAGTGTAAAACACATATAGGTCATACTTAGATCAATATACTTACTTCAGAATACCTAACGGTGTTTTTTTTTCATGTTTACCTTGAGAAATGAATAAAGGGCTACAAAGATTATACTAGAATTACTCTTCTGTTATATGCTTTTCATTAACATTGCATGAACACCTTGGTTGTACTTACATGGAAATCCCCATATATGCGAGTTCCGGATAATGTCTATTGTTTAATGATTTTCAAGCAATTCCATTTAAAACAAAATGGCATGTTTCTTGCAATCTATTCATACAGTTTCTTTGATTCCTCTTTACCTTTTTCGTTCATTATTGACATTGTCTTTTTTGTCGGATGAAAAGACTTTTTGACATTTTTCGTATCGGCTGCACATCGCGGTAAAAACAAATCGTAAAAAAAGTCTATTGTCATTATACATAGGATCCCAGCATAATAAAAAGATTAGCGTTCATGCATTAACTTGCATCTCTAGCATTTTTAAATTAAATTTTATTCATTATGATATGAAGATTTCGTAAACATTATAAAATGAAAAGTTAGATGAAGAAATAAACATTCTTAGCTTAGTATTACGACATTGAACTTGGCAAATGCGTGGGGGGGAGCCTCGTTCTGAAAACACAAACCAATGAGTGAATGTGTGTCAAGGTTGTTACTAAAAAATGCCGCTAAATATAGCACACACGGATTTTCCAAGAAAACTGTTTCAACAAGGGTCAATAGTTTGGCCATTACAGTTATTTCTGTGCTTTTGATGTGTCAGTAGATAAAATTTCTGCAAACTTTGATCAATTTAGAACACGACCAGTCGGTCGTGTTAGCCTAGGACCTAGCTGGACCGGACCATCAATCTACTAGTGATGTCTTGGTCGGGCCTTAATGTTGAACCCTGATTTTCTTCTTATTAAAGAAATATTAAGAATAAATGAATGAATGAAAGAAAGAAAAAATGTGTGATATACATAGCATAGGTAAACACACATCTTTCTTTTACTCTATCACGCTTAATGAATTTAAATTAATGTCTATGTTAATGATAGTATATTTAGTATGTTGAATGTGCATGGGCAGTAAATGGAAAAGAAGACAAATTTGTATTGAGAGCAATAATGATATCACATGGTTTGGATTGCCAAGTCAGAGTCCTAATTCATTACCATTGAGTCAGAAGGCCTATTGCAACAATACAAATGTTGTTTTGTTGTTGTTGTTTTTTTTAATAAATATAAATTGCTCAATCAGATTGCTCTTTCTACAAACTGGAACAGTTACTCGCAGGCTGATCTGGTTTTATGTTGTTCGCATAGGTCTTTTCATGGTTTCCTCTATGAGGGAAAGGGTTAAGTATATAGGAGAACAGGAAAGGGCGGGTTCAAAAAGAATAAAAATGACACCCACAGCCAAATTATACAGTTCTAGTGCCTGGGACATTAGTCACCGAGAAGGAAATAAACAAGAATTTTTTTTAATTTTTTTTTTAGAAGTGTAGAAATTAAAAGAAGTTGAAATAAATCACAGAGAATTTCTATATTGAAATATTTTTAAAAAGTTAACAGCCCAGATTTGATCTTCTGTACCTATTAGGCTATTTCTTATTGATTCTCTATATGTGACCCTGACATTGGAGTTATGGACCTGAGCCATGCACTTGCACTTTTTTCAGTTCACCTGAGAACAACGTGCTCAAGGTGAGCTATTGTGACTGATGAATGTCCGTCGTCCGTCGTCAAAATTTAACTTAAAACAACATCTCCTCCTAAACCACTGGGCCAGTTTTAAGGAAACTTGACAGGAATGTTCCTTAGGTGAAGCCCTTTCATAGTTGTTCAAAGAATTTGATTCCATGCAGAACTCTGGTTGCCATGGCAATGGAAAGAAAAAACATGAAAATTTTGAAATTCTTCTCCTCCAAAACTACTGGCAAGATTTCAAAGTTATTTGGCACAGGTGTTCCTTGGGTCACTCTCTACCAAGATTGTTCTAATTATTTTGATCCATTAAAAAACATGGCTGCCAGGGGGCGGAGCCCATTTTCCTTATATGTATATAGTAAAAACTTCAAGTATCTTCTCCTCTAAAAGTATTGGCTGGATATCAAAGTTATTTGGCATAGATGTTCCTTAGGTCACTCTCTACAAAGATTGTTCAAATTATTTTGATCCGTTGAAAAACATGGCTGCCAGGGGGCAGAGCCCGTTTTCCTTATATGAATATAGTACAAATTTGAAAAATCTTCTTTGTCAAAAGTACTGGCTGGATTTCAAAGTTATTTAGCACAAATGTTCCTTAGGTCACTCTTTATTTGATCTGTTGAAAAACATGGCTGCCAGGTAGGCTAAGCCCATTTTCCTTACATGTATATAGTACACATTTGAAAACTCTTCTTGTCCTAAAGTACTCACTCGATTTATGGCTAGCAGAGGGCAGAATATCATAAGACATTTGCTGTTTCTCTTCCTCCCACTAATACCTGGCTCTCAGGTGAGCGAGCCAGGGCCATCATGGCCCTCTTGTTATTAGAGTATTAATAGTAATACTCTTGACAGTGTCCATTTTCATCTGAAGAGTATCCTTACCTACAGAGTTACCAATCAAAATAATTGGTTAAAATCTCATTAAAAACTGTTCTCATTTAGCATTATTTGAAACTGTGAAAGTCCACAATGTCTCGAACAACCCCAGGCCAAATCGGCTGTT
>CM037780.1:77179602-77229602 GCA_021229015.1 Solen grandis | reverse complement strand
AACTTCCTTCAGCACAACTTAGTTCATTAGTTTGGTTGTTAGTCTTGCCAGAATGATAAATGGCTTGACTTTACACATGATTATTTATAGTTTTCATTCTTATATTTTAACTGATATCTCTATGTAAACTGAGGAACACTTTAATAAGTTTTTAAAGCTTCTACTTATTCCACGTGGTACAAGTTCTTTGTAACTGGAAAGGTGTGCAAAGATAGTTTTGTGTGAATTATGATTAAAAGAGATTTATGTGAGTTATGATTAACCCTTTCCCTCATTGAGGGAACCATGAAAAGACCTATGCGAACAGCATAAAACCAGATCAGCCTGCGAGTAACTCGCAGGCTGATCAGGTTTTATGCTGTTCGCTGCTCCTCAGTGGTCTGGAAATGTGGACTTTATAATTAAATTTGGTAAGGTTTAACTGTGGTTTTCTGCAGATCAGGCTTTATGAGGTACCTATTGATTGCGTCAAAATGAGTCTATATGAGGGAAAGGTAAGAGCTGTAGAAAAGGTTAAATGAGTCTTATGAGGAAAGGGTAAATGTCTATATAGTGAAAGGTTAATGATCTGTATAGGAAAGGGTAAATGGTCTATTAGAAAGTTAAGAGTCTATATGAGGGAAAGGGTTAAATGAGAATCAATATCTGTACAGTAAAAGAACCATCTGTAGAGACTGGTTGGCTCCCTTAACCCTCTACCTCATGAATATTCATGTTCAAATTCATGACTTGATGAATATTAATTCTGAATTTTAAAATAGTATATAAAGTAATTGATTTTTCTTTACCATGCATACTATGTAGAATCTTAATTTCCATATTGTAACAGGTGATCAGAGCAGTCTGATCTGGGTCTGTTCTGTTTGCCAATGCATGAAAATGAGTGTGAGGTAAGGGAGAGGGATAGGAATATAAAGCTTTATAATTTCCTGATGCATACACTCTAATGAAGGAGGGTATGTTGAGTTGTCATTGGCAGCATTCATTTAACCCTTTTCCTCATATAGACTCATTTTGACGCACTCAATAGGTACCACATAAAGCCTGATCTGCAGAAGGCCAAACTCAATTCTTACCAAATTAAATTGTAAAATCCTCATTACCAGACCACTGAGGAGCAGCGAACAGCATAAAACCTGATCAGCCCGCGAGTTACTTGCAGGCTGATCTGGTTTTATGCTGTTTGCATAGGTCTTTTCATGGTATCCTGTATGAGGGAAAGGGTTAATTTAGTGACTTTGAAAGTAAATTGAAAGTGAAAAAGATATATTTAGCTTGCCATGGCACAGTATGCTCAAGTTGAGCATTTGTGATTGCTTTGTGTCTGTCGTCAACAATTTCCTTTTAATGACATCTTCTCTTAAAGCATGGGGCAAAAATTAAGAAACTTGGCATGGGTGATCCTTGGGTGGCCCTTGAAAAAAATCGCGGAAATATACTTGATCAATGCAGAACTGTACTTAGCATAGCAACCAAAGATTTATTGATGAAACCTTGGGAATTCCTCTCTGAAACCAGTGGTAAAACTTAGATATCATTTAGCATTAATCCTCTACCAAAATTAAGACAAAATTAGTCCATTCTAAATGAGGCTCTCAGGATGTAGGGACAATATAAATGGAAACTTCATGTTTGAAATCAGTTGTCAGAATCACCTTATACTGTCTTACATAATGACTGAAACAAAGTTGACCCAAAAAGGAGAGGCTATATTGAGATTCTTTGAAACTGAATTTTATTTAGAATTTTATTTTATTTGTCCTTAATTTTCATACCATAGCTAAGACAAAATCTTATAAAATGTAGATAATCCCTGGACCTATGAAGTCGCTGGAAGAAGTGCATGTCATATTACATTGTCTTTGTAGAAACTTGTATTTCTCTAACTGTTGATCAAATTCCAATCTTATTCGACCAAAATGATTCATTGTGTGTACCCGTGTAATGAAATTTGATAATACAAGAATGGTCCTGTAAACAATGAAGCACCATGTAAAGTCCTTAGTGAATTAGTTATTTAACCCTTTCCCCCATAGAGGAAACCATGAAAAGACCTATGCGAACAGCATAAAACCAGATCAGCCTGCGAGTAACTCGCAGGCTGATCAGGTTTTATGCTGTTCGCTGCTCCTCAGTGGTCTGGAAATGAGGATTTTGTAATTAAATTTGGTAAGGTTTAACTGTGGTTTTCTGCAGATCAGGCTTTATATGATACCTATAGAGGGCGTCAAAAGGAGTATATATGAGGGAAAGGGTTAAGCTGTTGGTACCCAGGTGAGCATTCTAGGGCTTCTGTTGCCCCCATGTTTCTTCTCTAATATATCTTTCTTATCTCAATTACATTCAATTACATATATGTTGATTTCCCAATGGAAATTACTCAGATATTGCTTTGAAGTATTTATTTAAATATGCAGGAAAGTCCACCATGTTACTGCTTGCTTTCAGCTGATCTGCCCCCAGTAATGACCCCAGCAAAAATGTGGGTCAGAAAAGAGATAGTAAACTTCAGAAATGAAATGAAGCAGTGTAAAGACAATGTGTTACAAATTTCCTCTCTGGCAACCGTCACTGTGAGTGTCAGTATAGTTAAGTTGAAGAAATATGTTGGCTCCCCATACTGGATCCTGTTCACCTGGAAGAGATTTGATCTTTTTAGGAAATGGCTCCTCTCTCTCCACATGCTAAAGAAACTACATCTTCTTTGTTATATAATTGGAAATTTGAAATAGGTGATATCGGGGTACATTTTGTGAGAATTTTATGGTGAAGAATTTGCTCTATAATCTATAACTGACACTAGTGTAGGAAAAAATGTTGAAAATGCTGTTGCTGGTATTTGATTATATATATTCAAAATGAGGTGGCTTGGGAGACAACAGATATTGATTATTTCTGTAATTGATATTAAATTTGTATGGAATTATTGTATAGTCTAGAGATAATGTACATTTTATCGGTGATGATAGAATATTTTGCAATTATTTTGTTCATATATTGTGGATTACATTTGATTGGACATTGATGGTTCAGTGGAGTCTTAAAGAGATAAAGTATGTATGATCAGGGAAATTGTTCAATTTGAATCTTAAATATTGTTTCCTGAATAGAAAATATCCAGATGTCTAAAGTTCTTTGGTTTCTTGTCAGGGATTCACAATCTCTGTATTTGGTTTCTTGTCAGGGATTCACAATCTCTGTTTTTTTGTTTCTTGTCAGGGATTCACAATCTCTGTTTTTGTTTCTTGTCAGGGATTCACAATCTCTGTTTTTTGTTTCTTGTCAGGGATTCACAATCTCTGTTTTTTGTTTCTTGTCAGGGATTCACAATCTCTGTTTTTTGTTTCTTGTCAGGGATTCACTATCTCTGTATTTGGTTTCCTGTCAGGGATTCACAATCTCTTATTTGGTTTCTTGTCAGGGATTCACAATCTCTGTTTTTTTTTTTGTCAGGGATTCACATCTCTGTTTTGTTTCTTGTCAGGGATTCACAATCTCTGTTTTTGTTTCTTGTCAGGGATTCACAATCTCTGTTTTTTGTTTCTTGTCAGGGATTCACAATCTCTGTTTTTGTTTCTTGTCAGGGATTCACAATCTCTGTATTTGGTTTCTTGTCAGGGATTCACAATCTCTGTTTTTTGTTTCTTGTCAGGGATTCACTATCTCTGTATTTGGTTTCCTGTCAGGGATTCAGAATCTCTGTATTTGGTTTCCTGTCAGGGATTCACAATCTCTATATTTGTTTTTTTGTCAGGGATTCAGAATCTCTGTATTTGGTTTCTTGTCAGGGATTCACAATCTCTATATTTGGTTTTTGTCAGGGATTCAAATCTCTGTATTTGGTTTTTGTCAGGGATTCACAATCTCTGTATTTGGTTTTTTGTCAGGGATTCACAATCTCTGTATTTGGTTTCTTGTCAGGGATTCACAATCTCTGTATTTGGTTTCCTGCCAGGGATTCACAATCTCTATATTTGTTTTTTGTCAGGGATTCACAATCTCTATATTTGTTTTTTTGTCAGGGATTCACAATCTCTGTATTTGGTTTCTTGTCAGGGATTCACAATCTCTGTATTTGGTTTCCTGTCAGGGATTCACAATCTCTATATTTGTTTTTTTGTCAGGGATTCACAATCTCTGTATTTGGTTTCTCAGAATCTCTGTATTTGGTTTCTTGTCAGGGATTCACAATCTCTGTATTTGGTTTCTCAGAATCTCTGTATTTGGTTTCTTGTCAGGGATTCAGAATCTCTGTATTTGGTTTCTCAGAATCTCTGTATTTGGTTTCTTGTCAGGGATTCACAATCTCTGTATTTGGTTTCTTGTCAGAATCTCTGTATTTGGTTTCTTGTCAGGGATTCAGAATCTCTGTATTTGGTTTCTCACAATCTCTGTATTTGGTTTCTCAGAATCTCTGTATTTGGTTTCTTGTCAGGGATTCACAATCTCTGTAATACCGGTATATCTCCACCGAAGGTAACAATTTAACAGTTGTTTTATACCACAGGAATGTATATGTGGATGATGGTCATGGAAACCAGTCCATAATTGTAATAGACTAACCAGTTAGATAATTGATAAATACATGGAATTGATTGAACTAATTTTATTCTAGATAGTTGATACTTAATGCTGTCTGCATACCTTTGAAAGTTCAAATGTTTCCTCGGTTTTGTGAAATCAAGAAATAGACCTAAAGTGTCGGACAGTTTGGTTTAAAATTAAGAACAATGTAGATCAAGTTTGATCTGGTTCCTAACAATTTGAAATAGCTTCAGTATGGATATTATGTATACTTATTCTGAAATATCAAACAATTTAGTACCAGCAGAATGTCGCTGGTCTCAAAATACAAAAATTGGTTATCGTCAGTTGATTTTTGAGCAGTGGGTTGGTGCAGATAGAAGGATAATTGGTGCATCACTGGTAGATATGCCGATTGTTGGAGTGGATGTTGAGTCTTGAGTAGTCAGGGGACATGTTTATACCAGGTTCTTTTTTGGGGAGGCACTGTAGTTAGCATTATTACCTCCTAGAAAAGCTCCCAGAAGTGACTGGGCCTTCCAATTATTGAAATTTCACATGGCAATAAAAATTAACTGTCAAAAGAGACAGTTTTTCTGGAGACCTTGAATCTGATATTGCCACAGTTGTGTGATATGATATTTGTTTGAGGTGGGATGAATAAGATGCATATTTTAGATAATTGCTTTTTGTGATCACTGTCGTTAATATAATAGAGTATTGGGATTGCCTAATGGCGTTAATTTGCTGTAAACCTTCCATGATGTTTAACCCTTTCCCTCATAGAGGAAACCATGAAAAGACCTATGCGAACAGCATAAAACCAGATCAGCCTGCGAGTAACTCGCAGGCTGATCAGGTTTTATGCTGTTCGCTGCTCCTCAGTGGTCTGGAAATGAGGATTTTTTAATTAAATTTGGTAAGGTTTAACTGTGGTTTTCTGCAGATCAGGCTTTATGTGATACCTATTAAGGGCGTCAAAATGAGTATATATGAGGGAAAGGGTTAAACTGCTAGGCAATGAAGAGTGAGGAAAAAGCCAGGGCAATAACAGCTCAGAAAATGACACTTTTTTTTCTTCTCTTTTTTTCACGACAACAATTTCGAATTAGATCCATGTATAGGGGAGCCACAATTGAAATTATATAACACAGAATATTGGACAAAAAAACTGCCTGTCATTTCCAGTTTTCATATTTAATGACTTCTGGGGCAAAATTTGTGGTTTTTATAATGATCAGTTTATTCTGTTTCTAAAGAAGTAAAGGCTTTATTCTAAAACAGATGTCTTTTGTCTGAGGAAAGACAAATCTGTTTGGAAAATAGCAAAAAAATATGATTTATTTAGCTAGAGACCAAATGATGCCTAACTGTAGTAAAAATGCTGGTTGAAACCAAATGATGCCTAACTGTAGTAAAACTGCTGGTTGAGACCAAATGATGCCTAACTGTAGTAAAACTGCTGGTTGAGACCAAATGATGCCTAACTGTAGTAAAACTGCTGGTATTACTATCCTACACCCAGTCAAGTGGGGTTTCACATGTAGTTCTAGTTAATCTATTACTGTAGATTTATTACGAAGTAAGAAAATTTTGCACTTTCTTGCAACAATTTCTCTGTTTGTTAAAACATTGACAACTCATAGTTTTCTCAAGAAAAAAAGATTTTGTTGTTCCTTCCATTTTCCAGGTTTGCTATCAGAGGCATGTAACAGTTTAGCCCTTTAGTCAAAGTTCTTGTCATATTGAGAAAAGCATGTAATCTGTAACGTGTTTAGAAGACTCAGAAATGTTAGCATCCGAGGCTAATTAACCCTAACCTTATGTAAAGTCATTTCAGTGCATTGGCAAACAGAGCAGACATAGATAAGATAGTCCCTTCCAGAAGCAGTCTGATCAGGGTCTCCTCTGTTTGGTCATACAATATTGTAGCTCAGATTCTACACAGTCTGCACAGCAAATAAAATCCATTTTTTCTAACAATTGAAAGTGAAGTAAATCATTTTTCATCAAATCATAGATTTGTACAAGACTATTGGTATGTCATCAATGATTGCCCTTAGACAGACTGTTCAATAAGCTTTCCTCTTTGTTGAGAACTGGTGATATAAACTGTGCTTTGTGAGTGGAATTCTGTTGTTTAGATTCACATTACATGCTCTAAGTATGCCACAGCCAGTAATAATGAGAATGCAACAGCTTGGACATATATGATCACTGACACTCAGAATTAATAAAATAAGCCTTATACATGCTGAATTATACATCACAAAGATAATGATTAATAGAAACTTATCTTCTGTTACATCATTCAGAAACAAAGATTTTCTAACCTTAACAAATCTCTTGTGATTGAATTCAAATACTGGATGAAATGCTTTTCTCACTTCTCCACAGTCCTCCTTCTTGCCAAAATTATTGAATTACAATAAGCATACCTGACAGACAAATTGATTTTGATTTTATTTGAAGGACTTACAGATATTTACATTCACTACTCTGTGTCTTATCTTTGTTCATATCCATGTTAGTAAAACAAACAAAAAAAGATGCTCAACAAATCTTATTTCTGTCGTAAATCTTTGAAATTATTTTTTACCAGAGGAAGTGTGCCACTTCAGCATCTAAAAATAATCCAGATTACAATCTGGCTCACAATTTTACAAAGTTTAGTAATGTAGGGAATACAATTTTGACAATATGAAGTCCAGTATCAGACTTAATGATTAACAAAAGGCAGGTTTATGAGTCCAGGTATTCAGATGTCATGTAATTTCATGCTTTATTGGATATTGTGTTCCATGTCACGGTGTTGTACTGTGTTCTAGAGGATGAGTTGCCTCCCATTGCGGCTGCGTCCATGTGGACGAGAAAGGATATAAAGGAATTTAAGGACTCCCTAAAAAAAGACAAAGATTCTGTGATAAAAGTAGGGTCAGGGGAGACAGTGACGGTAAGTATTATAGATCCCACACCCTGTCCACACTCTTGTGTACTGTCTGTCAGATGTATACACACCTGTGTTCAGTAACAACAAGGGGAAGGAAAAGTTACTCCATCCTTCATTTAACACTTACGCTTCAAGCCCCTCAAACATAGCCCTTGTCCAAAGGTTTGCGATCATTTTCATGCCCCCTTTTCTCTCCACAAAAAGTACAAGCACCTTAATGATACAGACAACAGGATGTTTGCTAGTGCTTGGCAAGCACTCATGTTACTTGAATATGTATCTGATAAGGCTGCATTCATTTTGATTTTTTCCCATTTGTTTTAAAATATACATGTAATATGCATGCTTTTTATAGTGTTTTTCATGCATGTTTGTCATTGAATATGATACCATATTATATGTATGTACTTCACAGTAATATTTGCTGCAGAAAATAAAAAAAATGGAAGATTTAGCTTCATTCATCACATACACTTTGCCTTGTGTCATATGAATTTTGTTAAGTTACATTAGGCTACATGGAATTATCAACCTGATCATGCTGAAAGATGTTAATTAACCCTTTCGCTAGACTCATTTTGACGCACTCAATACGTACCACATAAAGTCTGATCTGCAGAAAACCACAGTTAAACCTTACCAAATTTAATTACAAAATCCTCATTTCCAGACCACTGAGGAGCAGCGAACAGCATAAAACCTGATCAGCCTGCGAGTTACTCGCAGGCTGATCTGGTTTTATATTGTTCACATAGGTTTTTTCTTGGTTTCCTCTATGAGGGAAAGGGTTTAATATTTTAAGTTATTGAGAGCAAACAGTTTTCATCCTGATCAACCTAGCTAGTCCTCACATGATATTGTTGGGATTTGTATTTTGTTATTCTGCTGAATTGTATTTCAAGAATTTCTCTTTATGAGAATCAGGAATGATAATAAATGTAATATTAATTAATAAGTTATTATATGACACAAATGAATGAAAATAATTAAAGTGAAATAAATTTATCAATACTTTGCAACAGAGTTATTTGTGGTTTGGAATCTGAAACTAGAACAAAAGCTCTATATTTGAATGAGGCAATTTTATTTCTAGACTTTTTTTTAGACAAGTTTGAAAACTTATGTTATATAAATAAGTCTGAATGTTTTTGATGACTGTAATATCATTCCATGGGAAGTTATTTCAGACTGTTTTAGATCAACTGCATATTTATGGTTACCATAAATGTTGCGAGATGTTTCCAGAACTTCTAGAAAATAATTTGAAATAAGAACTTAGGACAATAATAAGATTATAAAATAAAGTTTTGTCTTGCATAGTTTTTAGATTTTATTGTAATTGAATTGCAAATGTCTTTTAACCATGGGTATATGTTTGTAGGTACGTGTGCCTACACATGAGGATGGGTCCTGTCTGTTCTGGGAGTTCGCTTCCGATTACTACGACATTGGGTTTGGTGTGTACTTCGAGTGGACGATCGCTCCTAACAACACTGTCAGCGTACACGTCAGTGAGTCGAGTGATGAGGAGGAGCTGGAGGAAGAAGGTGGGTGGAGGCGGGCGTGTCCCAGGGGCGTGTCCCAGGGTGTTAATATTTGTCATATGTTGAAAGCCAGGGGCGTGTCCCAGGGTGTTAATATTTGTCATATGTTGAAAGCCGGGGGCGTGTCCCAGGGTGTTAATATTTGTCATATGTTGAAAGTCAGGGGTGTCACAGGGTATAAACATTTGTCACATCTTGAAAGCCAAGGGTGTATCCCAGGGTGTAAACATTTGTCACATGTTTATAGGTTAAATTGGAGCTTACTTGGGCATCTGTTTGTAGACAGAGATGTACCCAGAAACAACTCCACGAAACACCTAACAAATAATATATTTCAGCAGACCAATTTGGATAAGAAAGAAAAAACTTTTACAGAGCAATGTATACAATGTAAGTATGGGAAAGCAGAAATGTTCTCGAGCAATGTATACAATGTAAGTATGGGAAAGCAGAAATGTTCTCGGCTGTGACAGTGTAAGGCAGGTTACCGAATAGTGTCAGAATAAATGGAGGTCTTTCTTAGAAAAATAGTTGTTGTTTGTCCTTAATTAAAATATGTTTGGGGGCAGTGGCTAATATATATATGGATGTATATAGTATATATTAATTATTTCATACAATATTTTATTCTGGATCTTTAGCTTAAAAAGTCTGCAAGTTAATTTTAAACAGTTTTGTACAGTAATATAATTGTTATAAATATTTGTACTAGTGAATTATATGGTAACATTTATAAATTCTTGTATTTTTTTCTACCACAGAGGGTAAACCTGGAGATGTAGAGAAGGGCGGGAAGAAAGATGATCGGCCTCCGATGGATGAGATCATACCAGTGTATCGGAGAGATTGCCATGAAGAGGTGTATTGTGGGAGTCACGCTTACCCGGGCCGTGGCGTGTACCTGTTGAAATTTGACAATTCTTACTCCCTGTGGCGATCAAAAACTTTATATTACAGAGTGTACTACAGTCGGTGAGGCATGGTCTAAACATTATACCAGATCTAGAATTAGGATTATATCATTGTCATCTTTATCATGTATTGTGATGTGTGTTTATTGGTGGATACATTGTAGCAACTCTGCTGGCAGACATACACAGTCAGGTTGATATTGAAATATAACATGAGGAAAAAACAAATCTGAAAATATTTATGGAAATCACAGCTAACTTTTTGAATTTGCTGTGAATGTCTTCCTGAAGCTGAGACAATAATGTAAAGTTGACATTCAACATAAGATGATAGATCTCTGTAGATTTGAAAGTGTCAGGTTGAGATGCACAGGGGGTGATTAATGGCTGCTTAACCTCCTGATTCCTAGAGACAGCTACACTGGGCCTCATAACCTCCGCATCTGCTGAGGTGTACTTCCTAAATATGTCAGAATAGTGGATTTCAGATGCATTTTTCTGCACATTTGAAAGAGTTTAAACAGCATTTAGTATACTGTATTGGTTGCTGCGCTTTTGACTGTTTTCTTTTGGTGATCTTTGTCAAATTTAAATTAATGTCTATTTAAAAAGATGATATTGTATTAAAACGTCTGGATTTTGTGTAGGTGCCCTTATCATGCTATAAATGGCTGCTGTTTTTTTTACCACACAAAACAGCCAAAAGATATGCAGATATGAAGAATGGAAAACTATTCAAGGTTACAAAGACATTAAAAGCAGTAGATGAATCTTTTGCTTTTGTGATGTTTTCTCTATAAAAGTTATTGGTTTTTCTCCTCTCCTGAAAATAGCATGGCACAATGCCAAAATCAGTATGATTAAGACCTAAATCTGCTGAAAGAAACGAAATGTCTGTCAGATTAACCAGTCCTTTCCTGCTGCTGCAGCTCACATATTAGTTTAGCAACAACAATTTTCATTACTTCCCTGACGGCTGTTCATCTCACCCACTCAGACGTGTCCTCTGACACTGGTATATTGAGGATAAGGCACGAACGTGGGTTACTTTGTCTTAACTAGGGCCACCTGAGGAAGGACAAACACACAGATTATACTTGGTAATCCCCTCCTGCTGGAGTATTGAAGATCTTTATTCATCTGAAGCAGCTGTCTTGGTATGAAAATCAGTTCTTTGAAGAAACGTAGCCTAAAATTGGATTTCTTATGAAATCCCAGAAGGGCATAGATAAACTGAATAGTTTCTCATATTCTCCTTACTTTAATGTTTTGTTTGTGTTTTCTTGCTTTAACTTAGTTATAAGATTTTCATCTTAATGTCGGTAGTAGTAACTTTGCTGGTTTCTTAAATATTTTATTGATATACATTATATACTGTTGGGAAGAAGGAACTTTTGCAGGGTTAACTTTCATGTTGATTTGGAGGAGAGTGTTCAGACAGTATTTAGATTATGTTGATAAAGGTATATAAGGAATTGCCATAAGAAGAATAATCTATTTAAGTTGAGGTGTTACTGTACTCATGTGGTGAATGTTAATGTCTTGGATATGCCTACTGAGCTTAACCCTTTCCCTCATAGAGGACACCGTGAAAAGACCTCTGCGAACAGCATAAAACAAGATCAGCCTGCGAGTAACTCGCAGGCTGATCAGGTTTTATGCTGTTCGCTGCTCCTCAGTGGTCTTGAAATGAGGATTGTGTAATTAAATTTGGTAAGGTTTAACTGTGGTTTTCTGCAGATCAGTCTTTATGTGATACCTATTGAGGGTCAAAATGAGTCTATATGAGGGAAAGGGTTAATATTATATTTTTGTTTCCTTCTCCTTTCAGGATAAGTGATATATCTATTTGAGGCTACTGCCACTCGCTGTTGGGTGGTTATTTATTGTATGTTCAATTTCAGGGATCACATTGAAATAAGAAGTTTGTCAGTTGCCCGCAGCCTTGTGGTTCCTGATAACTAGAATGGTTAAGAACAGTAAGGCAACCATGTTAATAAGATGATAGCTTTAATTATTGTTCATCCAGTTAATATGACACCCATAAGCTTATTCATGTGTTAACAATATTCAGTAGTTAATGTTTTCATGTCATTATACCCCCACAAACGAATGTTTACAAGGATATACTGGAATCAGCCTGTTTGTTGCTTAGTTGACTGGTCAGTCCTTAAGTTTGTGGTATAATCTGCCTCTTCAGTTTGGAGATAGAGGTATTTCAATGAAACTTGTTCACCATGATGGGTAGTTGTACATGCATTTTAGAGTTATGGCCCTTAGAAATATCTCTACATATATGATGTATATAGAGAAAGATTGTGGCGCAATCAGATTTGGATGTGGTTTTATTCTGGGTCAGAGCAGTATTAATCTCATTCAAATATAGTTCTAGTTTGTATTCATTGTGGGATAAAAAATGGCGATGGAGAGTCCTAAATGATTTCTTGGCATGTGGTGTTGGACATCATATAGAATGCTTACATTGTTTTTCTTCTCTGTTAGATCAAAAATGGGCAAAAAGACGGGATACTTTAACAATGGTAAAAGATAGCTTTTTTTCTGTAAAGAATGTGGATGGATTGACCATTATTTGGGAAACAGGATACATTCAACATACCTGTAAATACACCATCTGTTGTTTGTAATGCGGAAATCTATGTTTTAACTTATTTATTTTTATTTACGTCGATTGGGAAACAAGTTTACTAGTTCCAACTAGTATAAGGTATAAGAAATCTATGTTTAGTCTTTCATATTGGCCACCAATCTGGTGTTGTGAGAAAATATAAGAAGAGAAAACCTATTGTTGCTTACGTAAGTATTCTTGCATATAAGTTAAAAAAAACATTTTGTGAGCATTTGTAAAGTTTGTTAAAGCTGAAATCATTTTGTGCACATTTGTAAAGTTTGTTAAAGCTGAAATCATTTTGTGCACATTTGTAAAGTTTGTTAAAGCTGAAATGTCTATTATATACAATCATTTACAGTGTTGTTTTGCATGTCAGCAAAGCATATATGTCTTGAAAGAAAAAGCATTCTGTATAGGGTCTTTTTAATACTATATATAGAGACCCGGATGAAAGGAACATTTACAGGAATATTAGGTTGTCTTTTGATGAGGAAATACACAAAACTGACCCAGACCTGGAGTTGTATTAACATCAAGGTATTCACAAGTCCCTAAAGTTGTGCAAATTGTGTACCAATTTCAAATCCCTGGTTTTGCTTGGTCATATTGAAATTAAGATATTTTTGTGTATTAAAAATGATGTTGATTTCATAACTCTTTACCATTATACTTTGCTTTTGTAAACCATGGTAATGCCAGATCAAACTGAACATTTTAACTCTTATGAGGTTAACCCTTTCCCTCATAGAGGAAACCATGAAAAGACCTATGCGTACAGCATAAAACCAGATCAGCCTGCGAGTAACTCGCAGGCTGATCAGGTTTTATGCTGTTCGCTGCTCCTCAGTGGTCTGGAAATGAGGATTTTGTAATTAAATTTGGTAAGGTTTAACTGTAGTTTTCTGCAGATCAGGCTTTATGTGGTACCTATTGAGTGCGTCAAAATGAGTCTATATGAGGGAAAGGGTTATACTGTGTTCCTTCATCTTACAAGCACTAAGATATAACAACCTCTGTGAAACCTGATCAGTCTGCATATCACAGTTTGACTTATTTTATACATTTACATCACAACTCTTAAGTGGTATAGGGTTACAGATGAAGACATCAGAAATTATGAAAAGGTGACTAGAAGTTGACAGCAATAATGGTTGAACAATAGGTATGCTTGTACTGAGATAACATAAGGAATGAAAGAAACATGAAGGGGTGATCAAATGTGTACTGTTGTTAGAACATTAAACTGTGTACTGCCTTATTGGTGTTTTAATACACAAATGTATATGTTGGTAAATCATTTAAATTTTACATGTATTTAAATTTGTTACCTATATTTATTGGCTTCATGTTGGAAATGGAAAGATGTGGATTAATAGGCTTCTAGGAGTGATGATTTAGAAATAAATAGTTGTAAAGGTTTTTATTTAAAGGGGAGTACTTTTTCTGTGGCTATTTGTTTTCCCCTCCTTACTATTTGTATTAGTGTAAGAAAAACATAGTTCCATTTTCTGTCAGACATCCTTGTAGGTTATTGTTTATTAGGACAGAATCACACAAAAATATCACAATAACTGATAGCCAATAAGTTGAGATGTGCACTTATCTGAACCATGTCAATCATTGACTGCCTATTATTGTAACTATTGGATAGTTTGCAAGTCAATTTGAATACACCTGTAAACATAAGAATGGTCTATTGTCAAGGTTGGTGCCAACATTAGGCATCCTGAGCATGTGACCTAAACAGTATAACATTATATAAACACAAAAATATCAAAAACATAGAATGTTTAACAGATTCACTATTAATTCCTTTATTAACAAAATTGAGACACTGCTGTTGAGTTGTCAGTTTAATGGTGGTGCTCTCAAACTTGCCCGCTGTCAAATAAACATGGCTAAGCCATTTAAAATTGTACTTTGTAAATAAGTATCTGTCTTTTAATGGTCATTCCAGCTTACATGGTGGAGGCAGAGTCCCCTTCCTATTGCTTCTGTAACTGAGGGCCAGGACCCAGAACCACCCAGCCCTCCCCCACATTGCATGGAAATCATCCCCACATTGTATGATAATAGCTCCTTTTAAATATACATTCGGGTAGTCTCTTCTGAGTGTAGCAATATATTGAGGTAATCTTCTAAGTGTAACAATACATTGAGGTAGTCTTCTGAGTGTAACAGTACATTGAGGTAGTCTCCTGAGTATAAAAATACATTAAAGTGTCTCTTCTTTGTGTCAAAAATACAGAAGTCTCCTCTGAGTATTCTACATTACCATCTGTTTAATTATTACAAACTTAAGAAAAAACCTGGTTTTTAAGCCTGCAGATTGCTCACTGTTCACTATTACACCAAAAGAAGTTGGAATATATATTTATGATACTTAATGCATATTCATTATTCATTAATACTTTTACAAATACAGATGTGTTGGCTAACAAAACAGACTGTTCAGATACTTCCCTCCAGGAGCCGTCTGATCAGGGTCAAGAAGCTGTCTGATCAGGGTCAAGAAGCTGTCTGATCAGGGTCAAGAAGCTGTCTGATCAGGGTCTCCTGTATTTCCTCATACAATATCAGAGCTCAGACTCTGCACAGTCTACATGGCAAAGAAAAATCCATTCTTTCCTATTTTATTTAAGTTTAGTATGTATATGATAATTTGTTAAATAATGTTTCAGACTTGTAGTGTAGTAATAGAATATGTACTTTCTGAACATAATAAAAAAAAAATGCATTCATGTTTATTCCTAACAGACTTACAGGTATGTTAACATAATCTTATTATTTTTTTTAAAATGACCCGTAAAATTACATTGAATTTTGACCAGTACACACATTCTAAGGTATATGTCATGTACATATTTTCTAACCTTCATGACATAATTATTTCACAGGATTGTAAACCTTTATGTGTTGTTTCTATACTTGAGCAGAATCATTGAAATTTATTGCACAACATTCCTATATCTTGTCCTTTATTGTGTTAAATTATCGTATAGATCTGTTTTTGAAACTTAATATCTATTTCGGTGGATGCATCCTAGTTTCAATTCAATTAGTGTTGCTTTATGATAATGGATTTCAGAATTTATAGAAGGAAAACACATTATGTTCTCTTCCATCCCATTTTATTGATCAGTTCCTCTGTTTAGGAACTCAAAAGACATTGGTGTGTGGTTAATCTTATATTTATCAGCTTTAAATTCACATTTAGTTAATTAGTATATTAGTATATCTCTTGCCATCCTTGTGTATCACAGTACTGCACGTGACACATGTAATCAAATGTACTTTGGTTAAAGTGTAAGAGTCAACAACATAACAAAACTCAAAGTATCTCTAATAATACATACATGTACACCTAAAATCCAGATAAAGTGTTGATATATATATATGTATATATTTGATAAAATGCTGAGTGACATTTGATGGTTGCGTGGTGTATGTTGCCCATGTGTTATTATGTTATTGACTCAAATTAGCCTGTGGGAAGAAATCTTTATTTACCTGTTGTCATATGCTCTGTATGAGAGAAAAATAAATCTGATATGAAGCTATTATGAAGTCTTGATTTTGTTGTTCTGTTTTAACCACCAATATGAAAAGTAGGTCACATGTCAGTGGTCAATGTTATGATGGACATGTGGTCAGGTCTAAAAAGAAGATTTGTTTCTGGTGGCATGACTGACCATAAGTTTTTACTGCCAATCTCATTTTTTAATCTTTAAAAGGTGAAAAAAAAGTTAACAAATTGTGAAAAATATGATGCATTCCCTGAGTTTTTAATAAAACTTTAAGTTACATTTTTTAACCCTTTCCCTCATAGAGGACACCATGAAAAGACCTATGCGAACAGCATAAAACCAGATCAGCCTGCGAGTAACTCGCAGGCTGATCAGGTTTTATGCTGTTCGCTGCTCCTCAGTGGTCTGGTAATGAGGATTTTACAATTAAATTTGGTAAGGTTTTAGTTTGGCTTTCTGCAGATCAGGCTTTATGTGGTACCTATTGAGTGTGTCAAAATGAGTCTATATGAGGGAAAGGGTTAAAGAATCATATATATATATATGTGTGTGTCTCATGAATCATATATTCTGCAAATACTACCTGAACTTGATACATGAAATGATATATTATTTAGCTCGCCTAAGCATGTTATACTCGAGGTAAGAGCTTTGGATTATTAAATGTCCATTGTCAGACTCTCATTAAGTCAGTTTTTTACTTCGTGTCTTTGGCAGTCATCATGAAACTTGGTAACCATGTTCATTTCCAAGCTCCGTTATGGATAAGACTAACCTTGACAGTTTATACTAGCTTCCAAATTTATCAAGAGATCAAAATAATATGTATGCATTTGGCTGATATCTGATCAATAGATCCAGAGTTATGCCCCTTGAAATGTAAAACAAATCGGACAATTTTGCTTTGTTTACACTTAAGCATCTTCATATCAGAAGCAATTTTCTTCCAACTTTATGACATTGAATAATGAAGGTCATAATTTTTTGTCATGTTTTTTGTTGATTTTTTTCCACGTATGTAATGCAGTTTTTGCTGATTTTTCTCCATAACAAGTATGACCTATGAATAGCGAAGAATCCCAGGTTCCACTATATACTAACATTCTAACAGCTGCATTTATAAAGCAATCTTGGTCAAAATTAGTGACAATGTCAATGACGTTGATATATCATCATATCTTTATGAAATAAAATGACACTCAGGTGACTTTTGTTTGCCATTCCACAAGTAACACATTTTGTATGCCCATCGTGTAATGAGGTATTATTAAAATGAATATGGCGATGTCTACTTAAAATTAATATAAATCCGCCGCAAGCCGAATTTGACCTATCAGTAATCAGGCCCGGATCCAGCGGGGGCCGAGGGGGCCTTGCCCCCCCCCCCAGTTGTCCTAGTCATACATTTTTCTATAAAACCCCTTGATTACATCATAGTAGTGTTGTCTAGAGGATAGCCCTACCGTGGTACCCGCATAGCCACCTGACCAACCAGACTCCTATTGTCTTAAGGCCCCCTGCTGTTAATATGTAGGTAATCCGAATCAGCAGTCGTCCATGACTGTGTGATAAGCAAGTGTTTAGGGTACTGCGACACGTTCACTGATTGAGAGAAATTAACATGTCGTCTGCCGAGCGATTTTGGGAAAAATAGGCAATTACCAAAAGTTTGTATCCGGTACACAGTTACAACTATAAACTATTTAAAAGGATTTTTATTTTATTTATTTATTTATTTATTTTATTTTGCTGTAGCAAACTGCAGAGTAGATGCATACCTATCGCTAGCCATGCAAATTAAATTTAGTCAGAAATGGGTTGTGTTTCTAAATGTCATCAGCTTTACTATATATATTTTTTTTTTAAGTATTATTTTTATGAAACTAACTCCTCTAAATATTTTTCCTGAAAGGAATAAATACAAATAGTAGGCCGATACATCATCATGTTCACTTTTTAATATTGACGAACATAATAATCTACATGTATGTGTATTCATAGTCTCTTAATATAGAGACCCTGTTGTATTTTATATTTATAAAAAAAACATGAATATGAAATGAAAGAATTTGAAAATTTCAATCTGCCATATCTTGGGACAATGTATATGTAGATTATGCATGGTCACTATGGGGGCCGCCGTGGCCGAGCAGTTACAGTCGTGGATTACAAATCTCTCAGCCCCTCACCGCTGTGGGTTCGAATCCCGGTAGGGACTTCGGATTTTTCATGTGAGGAATCTTTCCAGCTGGCTTGCGGTAGGTCGGTGGTTCTACCCGGGTACCTCTGTGTACTCGGGGTCTTTATCCACCTGTAATTAGCTGCACATCGCTATATAATTGAAATATTATCGCAGCGACGGTAAACCCCAATACAATACATGATCACTAATTCAAATCAAATCCAGGTAATCAGTCATTGAGCAATGTTACTGATAAGTCGATGAATACGAAATACTAATGCACAGAAAACACAATTCTTGTGCGAAATTAAACGGATATTAAAGATATCTTTTATTACTGAATATTGTTTGTTTTGTCACTGATTTAACATTTAGAAGAAAAAAAATGTACCAAAAATCGACACGCAGAAGGGGCACAGTAGTTATTCAAAAACATGGCTTTACAAAGGTAAAATATAAGATTAGATTGCTCAAGGCTCAGTCCCACTCAATATTTTTGTCTAGGGGATGTACTTCCGATGGAAATTGATGAGCCTCGGGAGGCGTCGGGAACAGTTCCCCTATGTCCCGCGGAAGCTTCAAAAGCGTTGCGAGTCATGTCGAGTCATCGGGAGGCCTCGGGAGAACTTCATTGCTTGCATTGAAATTTTTCCCTATATGTTCTCGAAGTTTTATCGGGGAAAACAGGCCGGGGAAACATAGCTTCCCGAAAGCTCCTGGGTAGCATTCGCGGAGCTTCCGCGAAATACCTAGTTTTTCCTCCGAGGAACCCCCTAGGCTTTGGTGATGTCTCGAAGGTTCGGCGACCTTTCTGTGGCACATTCCAGATCTTGTGATAGAATCTCAGAATATTCGCAAAAAAATCGGCAAGCGCACTCTAAAATTTGTTGCCTTTTTTGTCAACTTTAGACTGAGACGGTCAAAAAGGCCATGGGACACTGCTGGGGGCATCCTCATAAACCCCCGAAAGTCTACCCTTGAATTTGTCCATCACCAAATTCTCATAATCTCCATAATCATCCCCGAGGCATCTAGGATGATTCGATACAACGAAACAACCCCTAATCTACGGGGATATATGTTTCAAATTCGGTGAAGCTCCGGGGCACCTTCCCCGATCATCGGAAAAAAATTCACGAGCATCGGGAGCCATCCCCGATAATGCAAGGCCATTGTACTATAACCGAAACATCAGTGAACGTTTCAACGGACCAATCCCGAAGCCTCTCATTGGATTGCTCCGTCTTTTTGGCTCAAACATCTGATGCCATCGGGAGAAAATCTGTGTATTTCCACATCGCCGATGATTTTTCTCCAGTGGGACCTAGGCATTAGATCCATGGTCTTCAAGTTTAAAAACCCAACAACAAAACAAAAACAAAAAAAACAAAAACAAAAACATTCACTTTTATCTCCAGATACCCTTTAGAATGCATCTCTGAAACAAAAACGGATTTTAGAATTAGCCTTGAGACTGTTAGACCGTTTTATATTTCCTCTTCTAAGGCAATTATTTCATGTTGGAAGCCATCATGGAACGTTTGATCAAGTAATGTGATTTATTCAGTCTCGAAACTTTCGGTAAGCTGTCTCTAACATGCATTTTATCAATTAGCCCCAGGAGGCAACACGAGATTATTATACAGGAATACTTGCTTTCAAAATAAAACATATGCATATGCACGCATATACATCGGGTTATATATACCAAATAAATTAACGAACAACCAGGTGTAGAGGATAGTCAATCTCATTAAAATCATATCCTAATTTGCGCTCCTCTACTAGCCGCGCCCAGGTAGCATACAGAATCTGATTTTAATGAGATTGAGGGGATACTGAGAGCTTTATTTCTACATTTCATTATAACTTTTATGTTTTAACTACAGCTCCAACTTAAATTTAGCGCGCACATCCATGTAATAAACATCGATCATAATCATTGCGCATGTGATCTTTAAATACATAATAAATCCTGATCATTGTCCATACATGTACCAACGCATTACACAGCAATATTAATATTTCTTAATATAACCAATAAAATGATTGATTGAATATATCGTCACCGCTCACAAAAATGGGTTGAGTGGGAGGGAAATTTTAGGACAGCTGCATAAAGCCAAAGAGACTGTCAAGAGATCCCAGTATCCCGAGCAAGGTCAGAATGGTCAGAGGTTAACGTTGTCTGGTAAACACAAGGCACGCTAGTAATTTAAATACAATAAAGAAATTTAATTTCACTTAAACATATAGGTTTGAGTTAATTAATGCTGAATTTGATTATTATCTGATCAGAATTTGAAGAAAGTGTGTGTGTGTGTGTGTGTGTGTGTGTGTGTGTGTGATCGACAGTAATTCATTTCTTTGGGGACTTTGCTAGAACGAGTCATTGCGCTGTACCGTCTATATGACTTTGGTGGGATTGATCCAGGTTACGTTATTGATTTGAATGCATTGCATGTGCATGTATGTATAACTATGACATAGATATATGTTTTATCAGCTCATAAAAGAAAGAATTGCATTCGTACTTACTTTTGTAAATGTTTGACGTTAAATAAATTTCGTCATAAATATTTTAAATCCTGTTTTATTGTCCCGACGGTCCTCTAGACCTTCTGCTTCTTTTTATAGCAATGGCTGGCAACCATAGACGGATTATTATGGCCATATTTAGACGTTCGTTCAAGGAAAACCCACAGAAAAGCCATGTCTGTTCATTACCACAAGAAATATTCAGCCATAGACTTTTATTCCAAGACATGAATTTCATCGTAGTTTATAAACTGGATTATTGATTGAGCTTGTTTCCCCTGGAACATTTAAATGTTTTCAAGCTCCCCTCGGGCATTTGAAAACGAATTAAATTTCACTCAGGGGTAACATGTAAACCTTTTTAGATTCCAGGGAGGAACTTGAAATGGGGAACATAAAAACATTTCCAAATTACCCCATCCAGGAAATTAAACCTGGACGAAGCATATTGAAATCGTATTGAGACCCCCAATACCCCATTTTTAAATGTCCTAACCAGGAAACTACATGTTACCCCGGGTGAATTTGAAAACATTTTCAAAAGTCCCCTATTTAACATCATATAAATTCAATTTAGGAACATCATATACTAATACATGTAGATACATTAATATGCTAACGACATATTTAAGTAGAAGTTATAAATTAAGGTGTAACATTTACCGACAAAGAAATATAAAGTGGTGGGGGAGTCATTTGAAAACGTTTTTAAGTTCCCGTGGTGGTGGTCACCAGTCCTATCTTACCCTTATATTAATTCAATATTATATAGGAAAATTGACAACCAATGTTTCATATAACATTTAAAGTTCAATAAACTGATATTCATCAAGTCATAAATGTGTATATATTTGATTATGAGACTTTTTTTTTCGAATACAACTGAAACGTTATACAATGTGATTATTTTGACAGGCTACAGAACACATACGTATACTCACTTGTACAAGTTTTCAAAAACTACACGGGTAGCATCTCGGCACACGTGCTGTATCTTATATTTTGGATACAATACTAAATATACCAATGTTCGCAAACACCGTGTTAATTACCAATTCAGCTGTTCTCCAGAGTTAAAAATATATATATTTTTATTATTTAAATTCAACGCATTGATCATGTGCTTAATGTATATTTTTTCATCGTTTGTTTTCATCTTTTATTGTGTGGTATCGCATCACTCACATGAATCATGGAACCCAGTTCTATTCACTGAAGCTATACGAGGGTCATTCAATATGTCACTTATGATCTTCCATAGAGACCGTCGGACATATGCCGCTTTCTCAACATATCTGTAAAGTTTCGATTTAATCCGATTAAAACTGAACGAGTTTCAGTGTTGAATTATACATAGCCATATAACGAGGCTATATTCTAATGTTGTAAAAGATAGACGTTGGATCTAACACTTAAGACAGGATTGTTTTGCGCATTGTATCTCAAAGAGAGATCATTTCTGGTTGTGTAGTATCAATAGTTCTGTGGTTGTAAATATAAAAGGGGTCAATATTATAGTATTTGCAGAATTTAACTCAAAGACCAGTGACAGAATTTATTGAATGGCCCTCGTATCGTGTCTTAATTAGATTGAAAGCACAACGTCCCTGTTGCGTCATTGAAAATGCAAATTATTTAAACTGATTTAATTATTTGATTCAATATATTTTATCATCACATTAAAGAAACAAATTCATTCACATTTAAGCTATGTTTTTTATAAATATTTACTGTAACTTCAAAGCTATTAACCACGGAAGTTAAATGATATGTAAATCGTGTTTTATCTCGATGAAAAAATTTATAAGCATTGAAGGCCCATTATGTTTCATAATGATACAATTTTCATGAAAAAGATAAAATAACATTTACATATTATACAATAACGGTACATAATGTGCAAATGTCTGCTGTAAAATAACAGTTAAACGCATTGAAAATATTAACTAAATTACGCCATTTAGTATTTTGGATGGATGTCATTGTTTACATTTTGCATAAATTGCGACTATTCCCGAAGACGGTCTGTAATTGGAAATTATGATTTTCAGAGCGAACATTTTTTTATTATTCTAATGCAAATTGATTTTGTTAGACTCTGATGTGCAAAGCATATGTTTTGTTGTTGTTGTTGTTGTTGTTGTTGTTGTTGTTGTTGTTGTTTTAATGTTGATCATATGTTGATGTGTTCTTTAAAAATCAGGCAAGTTTGTTTGCTTTTTTGTTTATTTGTTTGATATTCCCCCATTCACAAAGGGAAAATGTCAAGCCAATTAGTGTCACCACAATGTCTTATCAGTAGCCACACAACGGTGCTTTCCATTTGTGTAAAAGCTTCTGGAATCTCTCTGGATTAACTAAGTCATTTGATTTAATATTATCTGCAACATTCAGCGTGTAATAAGAACAAATATGGAGATATGGCTAAGTGTTCTGAAATGAATTTCTTCTATCTTTTGCTAGATCAAAACTTGAATCATACAAAACATTTTTGTTAACTTTAGGTGTTATTGATTTGCTGAAATACGTGACTCACAAGACTCTGTCAAAGTACATCATGTCTTGATCACCGTATACCGGATATAGCTGTACAACTGAGCAGTAAAGCGTTTCCAGTTATGTCAATATGTTTACCATCGTCGAATACCCCCGGCTGACTTATTCCGTTTCACTACATGACATCATATAGATGATCTATCGATTGCCCGTGGGTATTCGACGATGTATGTTCACATGTTATTAGTATCAACAAGCCGTTTTAATCAAGAGGAGTACCAGTTCGTCATATATGAACATCTTCATCACACACTATGCTTCTTTTAAAATAGGAAATAAATGGAGGTGAAGAGAGATTGCTCACGGACAAGGTCCAGTGTTTTGAACGATAACTTGATTTCTCTTGAAAATCGCTTATTTTAAATAATCTGAATCGGTGAAAATCTGTAATTCTATCTCCAGTTTCAATGCCCTAAAGCTTATTGCGATATTTGATGACACTTGCATGTAATACGTATTTATATGTCCAACGGTAGTGTACTGAGTATAGATATGAATTAGAAAAAAAACTGTACGGGGTGTAGCTTTTATATGTACCGGGGATAGTTATGTCTGAAGTCGAGATGGGGTACATTATTGTGTCACAAGGCAAATTATGACATGTTTTATATTTAATTACTTGCAGTTATCAATATTTCAGTTTGTGTTGTAGTTTGATATATACCATCTTCATTTTAAAGGGTTTAATGAAAAATTCTCAAGACGTTAACGTTATTATATAGGTTAATGTTTATTTGTTTATTTCATCTTTCGTAACACTGGACTTGATTTCTCCCTTAGACATTCCTTACAGTTTTCTATGTTTGATTATATGATTGTGTAAGAATGTCCCAAAGTTGGAAAATGGCGCCAAATGACATGAGACCTTTACATCGATACCAGGATCATGTAAATCGGTCGAGAAATCACTTAGATATAGTCTTAATTATATTTTGTGGAGAATATTTGAATTTGGCACCATTTTCCAACTTTGGAGGTCACGTGACATTTTTCAAACGCTTATATCTCGTGAACGAATAAAGATAACCCTATAAAAGTATACATTTTTTGACTTGTGGAGACGAGACCTTTCCAATGATGTATATATCGGGCAGGAAATGTTAAATTTTAATTAAGGTTTAAAAATCGCTGTTACGTCATAACTCGGTAACGGTTGAAAATCGAAACGAGAACATAGGGTTTAGTTTGAAGTATTTTGATAAATCTATCAATTGATATAAAAATTTTGAAAATCGATATCGTAAAATGTTGCCCTTGAAAGAAAAAAACTGATTTAAAGCTTTTTGTTTCAACCAATATAGAAAATATAAAACATTACGAATTTAAATCTTATACAATTCCGAACATTGTGATGTATTACAAATAACGTATACATTGTTGAACAGAACGGAATATTTCGATACATAAATCATTTTATAACACGCATACTGGCTCCCTCTAACAGTCATACATTTTGACAAAATTTAATCCGTTACCGAGGTAAAGCTAAGGATTAACGTAAACATTGGCCAGCTCCCTTTGTGGGCTATCTTAATCCGATCTCAAGTCAAACAATATTGACGTATAAATGTTACTGGACCCTAAAAATGTTGATTTCGTGTATAAACTTGTGCATTCATGTCTAAATTTGTCCAGTTTTGCTCCTGTCATTCTGACTTAAACATCTCAAAATCTCAACAAAAAAATATGTTTCCTGTTACCATTTTATACTTTTGGAGGAGGTGATTTGCCACATAATTAAGTGTTTAAAAGGAAAAACAATGGTTTTTAAAAATGTGAAAATCTTTGTGATGGGAAGGAAAACATCAGTTATGTTTCCAAATGACTGCATAATGATGGAAGTTGATCCGGAGACCTTTGTACCTGTAATTTACAGTAAAGGGACATTAGGAGAGCCATTATTTACACAGAAAAGTTCCATCTGCCCCACGAGGACAGAAATTATTGTCCACCAGGTGAGTCAACTTTTCTATTGCAATACCTTAGTATGAATTCACAACATAGTGTGATAAAAGTTTATAAATAGATACTTTGCTAAACTATCGACTTGTCACAAAATATGTAAACAGATTTAAGTGGTTATTTTCAGAAAAAAAATTAACCATTTTTTTTTCCTTTCACAGATACTTTCGGCACTACAATACATTGTTGGCGAGGGCATGGTAAATTTTAGGACTTTGACCATCCGGTTAATTGATGCCAAACATCCAAGTTGTTATGGATATACAGAAAAGCAAAAACATAAGGAAACGGAGCCGGAAGTATTTCTTTTTCTTAGAAATCACCAGAGTGAGATGCATCTAATTTCAACATTAATACATGAATTAGGTCACGCTCTGGTTGATGAAAAAGAAAATGGTGGACATACAAATAACTGGTTTCTCATAACTGCAAAATTGATGTCAGTTACAAACTATATTTCAAATTTAAAAGTAAATTATCACCACATTTATGAAATGTGTGCTAGACAGTGTTGGGTGAATTTAATTAAAGGATAGTGTGTGTGTGTGTGTGTGTGTGTGTGTGTGTGTGTGTGTGTGACAAACTGTAGAAAGTGATTATTGATTTATTTTTTATATGTGTTATAGATAGATGTTGTCAGTTATATATATATATATGTATGTAAACAAATATGTCTACCATTGTTATGATGTTCATTTCTGTTGAATTTGTAATGAATGATACTGTTGAAAATGGTAAAACATAACTCACAGAACTGGCCTTTTCTATATTGTAAGAAATGCAATCCAAATAGTTATTTTATTTGAATTGTATGTACTTAATTATATTTACATTACTTTTACATAAATGTTTTCATCTCATTAAAAATTCTTCCTGTCAGCTAAATCTTAGAAAAAAAGAAAGAATACATTAACATTAAAAGCAACTCAGTTTTTAGAAATAATGACATTGTCGGAAAATCAACATTTAAAATAAAAAAATAAATAGTACTTATATTGGTGTGTGTGTGTGTGTGTGTGTGTGTGTGTGTGTGTGATTATATGTATATAAAGTGAAATGTGAAAAAAAATGTATTTATCAACTTACTGGACTTCTTGTTTTATATCTCACTGTGCCTTACATTGATAGACTGACCTTAACTCTGGAATAAATGGAGTCATTATAAACGCACCTGCTCTTTGAAGTTGCCATTACAAAGCAACGCCAGACACTTGGGTGACTTTAAAGGGATCAACTTTTGACACGTGAATAGGCCATATTTTATTTTAAATCCTATTGTCTACCGATGTGGTCATTCTAATTATAGACCAATGATGTCATTCTAAAATTAGATGTCATGCTAAATATAGAAACCAATATGGCCGCCGCACATGCGCGAAAAATCCTATGACGTCACTCTTGCGCATGCGCAGTCTTGGACCCAAAGAGACGCCTATACTACTTTTATCTTCGAATTGTCTGATAGAAATCGAACACGAACTTCATCCTCATCTGTTACATGACCTTTATGCTTTGGTATTCCTAAAAAAAAAGCTTGTACCCAGAGGTTCAAAACAAACTGATTGTTCGAATGCAAACCATCTTAAAACATCGAGGAATAACAAATATGCTATAATGTCCAGTGGAAACCTTTCTTTAGAAACGAGCTTTGTAAATTCAACATAGTGTTTAAATCAGAGCCTGAATAACATCAGGTTAGGGTTGAACTGAACCAGTTCGTTCATCTGCATTCTTACTACAAATGTCTGAACAGCTGGTTTCTTTTTCAATAGGATTTGCAGTTCTAATATTTTTAAACAGTATTTTTTTCTGATGAGATATTCTGTTTCATCATTCTTCCTTGTTCACGACATATTTCAGCACTAATTTTGAATCCGACTGTTTTTGTTTGATAATGTCACATTACCGAAAACTCAACATGGGGGATAATTATATGTAAGGCTGCATATTTTTCTCACCTTGTGACGTGGGACAGTGGCATAGGTGCTAGGTCTGTTTAACAGCACGTGCACATTGTTATATTTACCCTTTAAAGTCCCAGTATCTTATAGATGTTAGACCTTAAGCCGAATGCACTTACAACATATATGATTCAGTTTTAATTTCATCACTGAAAGACCTTGCGAAATGCCTAATTTACAGGAAAGATTCTATAAGAAAAAATGCAAATTGTGGCTGTCTCGTTCTATATATAGCTCAGAACAATGACAGCATAAAATTAACATACAAGGGACTTTTCAGAAGTTCATGGATTTTCTTCCTATTTCCTCTACTACCGTGTATCAATATTTATTCAGTCTATAGAAAAAGTCCATGAACTTCTAAAACACCCCATGTACACCGATCGAGACATCCGTGGTTTTACTGAACAGTGTGTTTCAGAACAAGCTCCGCCCATCTTTCACATTATTTTGCCCTGTCTGAACAACTAAGACTTTCGGGCGAATATTTCATTATGTGAGCTTAATTAAACATTAAGAGGTTAATCAAACATCATTTGAGGCTTTGCTGATCATAAATTTTGAAAATTATATTTTTCCCAGCTAAAACGCACTGGGGCTTTAACTCCTAGAATTCAGTGACAAATTCTTAAATGGAGGGGGATAATGTCACAGTACCGATTACTCACAACAGGGGGGAAAGAGCGACCGGCTAGCTCAGTCGGTATAGCATTCGCCATATAAGCGAAAGGCCCCGGGTCCGCGTCCCGGCCAGGCTACATATTTTTCTCACCCTATGACATTTCATTTTAGATTATTAGATTTATTTTTATTTTGTCTCTATAATGTGCTGAATTTTAATTTTGAATTCGTCCTTATCTTGCGCAAAGTAGTTACATTTGTACTTAACGTATATGAAATGTAAAAATATATTCTGAAAACCGTTGGAATCGTTAATGAGATCAGAGGAAACAATGAAAATCGCATACTCTGTTTTACTGAGTGTTATCATTAACAGTAGTGAACATTGCATTCCTGTGCAACCATCCTGGTGCCAACTTAAGCTCCATTTAAATTTTAAAAATAAATGTGTTGTATTCCATGATCTCGTAGATGCAGAAAGTGTATTACTGACATGAAATAACGGTGACTAATACCATCTCTCAGCACTTAACTTCTGCTAATTCTAAAATATAGACAAACAGTAGAAAAGATCTACGTCATATTAATAGAAATCAATTTATTGGAATTATAAACGATCTTTGTTATTTAAGTAACCATTTTATAAACTATGCATTTGATGACGCCCGTTTAAAACATCAACGACAACCATTGCTAAACTTTCGTAAGACTATCTCAAGTGCACTTATTTCTCGCATAAATCAGTACCCAGTACAATAATAAATGGATATATTTTTTTAAAGAGAAAACTTTCATGGACAATATTTGGCAAATACTACAGCCTGAAGAAAAGGAACGAATCGCACGATTCACAATGTATAACTGTGCAGATAAAATAATATTTTGGATGAATGGGTTTTCGGCGAGCTGCGACGTTTAATGACATTTTCCCTTCTTTCAAACATCGCCTGAAGCTTAAATTGCATATTTGCAGGATAAATAAAACACTCGCTAATATTAGTCAAAAAGTATTAATATCTTAACTTACTTAATAACAGAAATATCGTCTTAAATTCAGCCAAAGTATAGACTTGGTGTGTTGTTTTCTGCTCATTTGGGCTGCTATATCCGGTGTACGATGATCCACCGTGATAAAAAAAAGAGTAATTGTAGTAGCCAGGTCCCAGGCCCCTGTAAAATTTTAAACTTCAGAATTACCTCAACGGCAAAATCTTGATGACACATATCCCCTTATTCTTTGGTCTAGCAAATAGTAACTTTGCATCTTTTTCTATAAGCATATCATTAGACAACAATTAATTGCATCTTGTTTGTTGATATGTATTTATTGGGATTTTTGAGTTAAGGGAAAACTCTATCTGAGCACAGGGACTTGCTTCTGTATGATTAAAAAGATCCTACCGTACACATGAATAGTCCTGTGTATGACAGGGTCTTTTAATCATATTGGATTTTCTTTTATAATACATAAATCCCTGAAATTTGTGATATTTTGTGAATTACAAGCATGTTCATCCATCCTTCCAAATAACGTTCTGCTGTCAATGATTTATATTTGATCATTTTTTTTTCTTCCTGGATCATATCTTCCCATAGACTAGCCCCAGTTTTCTCAATTTCCTTGGCAGTAACAACGTGCCTCGCTTGAGCCGGGTGAGGGAAGTTCAACTGCATCATCATGAAGGTCCAACTTCAGGTCAAAGTCTCTCTCCGTGCCTAAAATTCTTTTTTTTTTTTTCTTTTTTTTTTGACTGGGTGCGATACTTAGATGATGTGCTAGCCTTAGGCCACGTTACTACTTTGATGTGCTTTATAAAAGCAATTTTATGACAGCGTGAAATATACGCCGTTGTCGCGCCTGCGTGCTAAGGGGCTGTCACACAACGGAACATTTCGAACGCGCGGTCGTGACGGCACGACAGTGAAGGCGAAGATACGACAATTTAATGCGATTTAACCAAAAGGGCGAAGAGCGAAACAATGATAACGTAAAATGTTTAAAATGCACTTGTCGTGTCGTCACGTAGTCGCATTTGGTTATGGGTAGGGCAAGGGTCACCCTCAGTATTTATGTATAAAAATCGTTAATAAGAAACGTATATCACAGCAAGTCTCCCATCCTTTGACGCAAAAAACGTCAGCTGCGCAAACACACAAAGATGGGCGCTAAAGTCATCGTATAAAATTGCCGTGTCTTTGCCCTGGTTTTTGTAATGACGTCGCAACCTTTCGAAAAGTATCATCACAACGTATTTTTGGAGAAGTAACTCGCGTACGCTTGTATCAGTGTTAGAGATAGAGTTAACGTTAGTGATCGGGCACCTGTTAACTAGAGGGCGCTATATACCTGGCAGCAAATGGTCACTACAGAAGCTTTTGGCGGATAGCCTCTATGTCCGGAAAAGGGTAAGTGTATATTTTTAGTTTTTAGCAACTTTGTAAGTTGCAGATATCCTATCTTCGGCGTGAAATAGAATGTTTTCGCAGTATGAACTCGTATTTAACTCAATCATATTAATGACAACTTTCCTGGCGCGAAAGAAAACTAATTTGAGTGATCCCATGGGACTAAAACTTGCCGAAGTGTACTGATTTGGAAGTTATGGATAGACAGAAGGAAGAACATAACATCTTCACATTGTAAATTTTGCTCTGTTTTAAAGTATATATGTTTAGAATATGGACGCTGTTGATAACGTTAATACAACATTTCAAGGAAAAATGAGCAGACTAATACTTTTGGGAGGAAATACACTTACAAGTTGGTGCATGTTGTTTAATTCAAAGTTTAATAACAATCCCAATATTATTTACCTGTGGGCTAACCAGTACATGTAGCATAGCCAGTCACACAAGGGTGGGATCAATGGCTTGTCCACTTATATAAGTGATCATTAACAGGATCAAGTTTTCATTTTATTGTCAAAAGTAATTAGTAAGGTTGGAGCAATTATGAGATGTATGAACTGTTTTCACAATTTTGATATTGACATTCATGGTATATTATTGGTTATATGATAGGAACCCACAGAGTGGCTAGGTAATCAAACGAAAGGCATGGCTTAAACTAAATTTGTATTTATGCATAATGTAAAATTAATAGTTTAATCAAATTGTAAAATGAAATTTCTGTGATTGTGTACAATATATAAATAAATAATAAAATAAGTTTATGATTACTCAATTTAACCCTTTCCCTCACAGAGGACACCATGAAAAGACCTATGCGAACAGCATAAAACCAGATCAGCCTGCCAGTAACTTGCAGGCTGATCAGGTTTTATGCTGTTCGCTGCTACTCAGTGGTCTGGAAATGAGGATTTGACAATTAAATTTGGTAAGGTTTAACTGTGGTTTTCTGCAGATTAGGCTTTATGTGATACCTATTGAGTGCGTCAAAATGAGTCTATATGAGGGAAAGGGTTAATATCAATATTAAATTTTAATACTCATTGCACCCATTCACTGGACTCTGTATACTAGTATTCTTTTACCTATGATAGAATGTATAACAGGAGCCCAGTTTACATTTTTGAAGAGTCTTTGTCAAACTTCAAGCAGTTCATATGGCACATAAATTAAACTGTTGGAATACAAATAAGCTGCCATAACCTAAATAGGGATTGGTATAACCTCTTCAATAACTTGAGATAAGGGACTGAGGAATGTTTCAATCATGCTTTCTACGAAATGGGTAAAATATTTTAGGATGACAGCTGTCAATGAAGGAATTGGCATCTGATGATTCAGGATAAAGTAATAGCTGAAGTATTTTTTGTTCAATGTTTTATTTTTTTTCTTTGATCTATGTTATCTTGATAATTTATTAGCCCTTTATCTCTTATAAACTTGTTTTGACATATTGGCAAACAACAGCTGTCTGATTAGGGTCTCCTCTGTTTGCTAATACAGTATTGTAGGTCAGTCTGCTCTGCAAAGAAAAAATCCATTGTTTCATATGTCATATGAAATTCAGTAAATTAATATTACTGATAATCAAGTCATAAATTTGTACATGAATATTCATAAGTTGAATATGTGCCAGTTAAGATTAGGCTTATAATTATTATAATTCATCATTGTAAAAAACAACAACAAAAAAAAACAAACACACACTCACTCACATACATTGAAGCATAATGTTTGTATCTCCCTCCTCCTCTGACTGTTCATGCCAGTATTTCAGTAACAGTTCCATGTCTTTTTTTTGTCTTTTCTTTTCTTCTTTTACCTTTCCTGATATATACCGGGATAGAATATGTATTTATTATGTCCCTTTTTAATTTGTCATATTTTTTTTTAATGAAAGATACACTAAAATCAATCATAATGCGTCATCAGAAATGTATGGGCTTTGATAGAGATAACATTTTCTCGTGAAAATTAGTATATTAAATGCTTTTTGTCATACACAAAAAGCTCTTTGTAATGACTGTTTTGTCAGTTGATTTGAATTTTATTTATTTTCCATTTCATATTTGTCTGTGTATACAAAAGCAAATTGCAAGGAACATTTTTATTGTAAAAGTAATAAATGTAGTATGAAAGCTCCTGTCCATAGGTAGCTATAGTCAGTCAACAAATTCAAATGTATACAATGAAAATATAGTAGGAAGACACCTCAGTATTAGGAAAGCAAATAGGCAGTCTTTGCAGTGCTTAAAACTATATGTCACATACTCATTCAGAAATAAGTAAAACAGTTTAGCCTTGTTGTTAGATCAATAAACAAGGCTTTGTTTGGACATAAATTCATGGTTTAAATTAAGTTACTGGTGTAAATGAAATATTGGCAAAGTTTTTATTGATTTTCTTTTTCATTAGATTATTTAATACAAGAAAACAAAATTTTGGATGTATAATCAGGCTGGTTATCTTAATGATATAGATTTATAAGAAACTATGTACAAAACTGGTTGCAATTTTTATAATCACTAAATTGATGCACCAAACTATACATCTTAAAGCAACACATTCACAGATGGTCATTGACTAAGAATTTCAGTTTTTACGTCTATCACCATATTGTATTGTCACCCATTGCAACCATCCATGATTGTAAAAAAAAATGGATGTTTTTCTCGATCACATGTAATACTGTCACAGACGGTATTGAAACTATATTTTGAATTATGAAACCTATATTTAGATTTTCTATTTTTCATTTGTTGTCACTTGGTTGATCACATTCACTCTTTACACATGCTCTACCTTAACCCTTTCCCTCATAGAAGAAACCATGAAAAGACCTATGCGAACAACATTAAACCAGATCAGCCTGCTGTTCGCTGCTCCTCAGTGGTCTGGAAATGAGGACTTTGTAATTAAATTTGGTACGGTTTAACTGTGGTTTTCTGCAGATCAGGCTTTATGTGGTACCTATTGAGTGTATCAAAATGAGTCTATATGAGGGAAAGGGTTAATAGACTAAACTTAAGAAATTGCCAAGATTCATGTGGCTGAACATGTTACTTGGTACTGTAAGCACTTGTTTCAGGGAGATCGTATTCTATATTTAACTGATTTCACCAAAGTTATGTTTGCGAAAATAGCGTTTTCTCTGTGTAATGTGACCTACACTTGCCAAATTTATTTGTCAGGAAACAAAGACTTTACCAACTTTAAAAAGGGAGAGTAGAAAACATTTTTTTATATTTCTACCGATCATCTGAGGACAAGCTGCTTAAACAATGAACATGAGGATTTCTCATATAGACCTATTCCTCTTAATTAATTTCTACCCTCAGTTTTCCATTGAGAATAATTTATATTGTCCTCTTTCCTCACAAACTTCAGTTTTTGTAGCATAAATTTTACAAAATAAGTTTGAAAGTTATCTTGGTTCACTCAATTGATTATTCTCAATTGATTATATGCCTCGGTTGTAAAGGATCTTGAACTCTTGCCTCTGTAGGACTAAACTCCCAGATACACAAGTGATAAGACCCCAGCTAGTTCAAAACTAATAAAAGATATGCTTTTGAAAATAAAGGGAAAGTGGGTTTGCAAGCTGATAAGTGCATGTAGACCAAAGTTCGCTATCTCGTAAGTTAGGGACAGCAAATCCTCTCGTAATATCTTGATCTACAAATTTCGGTACCTTTTTTCAAGGGCTTTTCAAAATATATTTATTATTGTAACATGTCAAAATAATTGGGATCAGGAATTTTGCACATAAATGATGACATTGTAATTCAAAATCGGCGAGACTTGAAGCGAGTACCTGGTAGGTACATGACTGTAGGTCTAAACTTAAAGTACTTTTGCAGTTAACTCTTGATCTGCATTTCATTCTGCATTCTGTTGAAGAAGGGCTTGAAGCATTTTTTTTAAAATATTAACCCTTTCCCTCATATAGACTCATTTTGACGCACTCAGTAGGTACCACATAAAGCCTGATCTGCAGAAAACCACAGTTAAACCTTACAATTTAATTTGAAGTCTCTTTCGACATGAGAGCAGCGACAGCATAACTGATCACTGCATTATCTTTTCATGGTTTCTATATAGAGGAAAAAGGAATAAAGGAAAAAAGAAGAAAAGAATTGATCCTTTACCTCATGAATATTTATGTTCAAGGTCTGTGTCATGATGAATATTAATTTACCAAACTTTAAGTGATATAAGAAACAATGAATCTTTCTTTGCCAGCAGATTGTAATGAATCTGAGCTACAATTTTGTGTAAGCTAATAGAGGAGACCGTGATCAAAGTCCGTCCTGATCTAGGTCTGCTAGATGTTAGCCAAATTGTGTCAAATTGAGTCTTTAGTAAGTAAATGGTTATTATTATTTATAATAGGTTTATAACATGTCATTTTATATCAAAGAACTATGTTTTATAATGTATTAGAAAAAATTGGTTAATTTTTTCGGGTGTGAGAATCAAACATTGAAGATCACATCAAGCCTGCCCTAAATAAGATAATAGCCAGACAGTTTTGTCTGAATAGGTAAATGTGATTTTATTTAACTTCAAATAAGCATACCTCATTTCACGGTCTGTAATTACAAGTTTTCAAAGGCATATCATCAGGACTCAGACAACCTTTCATCATAAAATGCCGGATTGTGAAAAAATATTACGAGATTGATTTGTAATTTACTGTTAATTATAACAAAGCTGCCTTGGAGTGCAAGGTCAGTCATATAATTTGTTTTTGTAGACTCGATAATCTCAGAACTAAATTCCCGTTTGTGCGAGATTTTTCTTCTCTTCAGCCTTGTTAACATTAATAACATATTTGAAAAAGAATATATACATGTATACGTGTATATATATGAATCTTTATCCTGTTCATCTATATGCATGTGGTTTTATACTCTTTCTTCTCTTGCAGTACTGGATTGCACATGTGTCTATTAGACAGGTCCTGTTTCTTTTGCCTTGAACTCTTTTTCTCATATAGCCTTGCCAAACAGAGTACCTATACTCAGTTCCTTCCAGAACTCAGGATGAAGTGCTGGTGAAGGTACTCCAGTGAAATTTGGAACAATATTTTGTGTCTCTAAAGGAGGTTTTTGATTGTATTTAGGGAAGGTGGGGTCAAGGTCACCGTTTCTAGAAATAGAAGCTTAAGTTGATAGCTATATGAATGTTTATGGATAAAGCTGTTTGGAGGGGGTATTGAAATCAAATTCAGTGATAATTCATTCATTTCATGATTTTCCCAAAGATCGGAAAGAAATTAAGGTAACTTAATGCTGAATTGCAGACTTGATTTTCTTGAGATTTTTGATACTGAGTATGAAGAGAATGGGTTAAGTAAGTAGCTTGAATATTTTGTCTTTAAAACATACTCTACTGGCAATAGAGATTTGTTTAATGTGATTCTAGGTGTTTGCAGAGATTATAACCTCAGGAATCAGGATAGGAACACCTGAGTAGTTTGGTCAACAGGATATACCTTCTATGCACTAAGTTTGTTTGTTTAGCTTTAATGTAAATCAACGTTTTATTGCAAAATTACTCCCTTCCTTAATAAATGTGTCCAGCTAGTTGTGGCTAGGACTGACAATGTCACATGTACTTGGGCCTCTTGCACTATGGCTGTAAACCATTCAGACTGGGTATATATCCCCCCTTGGAGAAGGGCTTATCATAGGGACAGAATAAGGCAATATGATTGCAGGATAAACAATAGACAATTTACGAGAGTTGAGGTAAGGTGTAGAGGATAGCACCCAGATAAGTCAGGTTTTACCATCTATTGTTGTATCTATTGAGGGTAGCGAACCAGAAGTGGGGTCAACAAGCAGAAAAGGCTGTAAACAGATAGTATGGACAATGTTTCAGAGGTTTTGCAAGTCTATGAGGTTCACTGTCATCAAGCACCTAGATACCCTCTATAAAATCTTATAACCCTTTACCCTAATTTGAGATAAATCAACAACACATTGAAATATACAAGTCTGTTATAATCTCATCACCTTAATCAGATAAAGAATTTAAACATAAACAACGAGACAACAGATGAGCCTGATCAGACATCTCCTGGAAGGCCCCTTGAAGGTGCTGTCTGATCTGGGTCTTCTATGTTTGCCAAGGCATCAGAATGAGTCTCACTGAGGTAAAGATTGAACTTAGGTTGTCTGTGGCAAGGGAGTGGCCATGAATTTAACAAGTTTCTTTTCCTTCAAGCTGTAAATATTTTTATTAAGCACTTAATATTGGATTTCATGTTATAATGGAGTGTGTTATAATGGAGTGTGTTAAAATGGAACTACAGTGAAACCTCGTTAGTCCGGGCTTCATTGTTCCGGAAACCTCGCCATCCGGACACTTTTCTCTTGGAACGGATTTCCACAACGTAAAAATGATTTGATAATACGGAAATTCGCGTTCCGGATCCGGACATCCATTTTGGGAACCAATCTTCCATTTGCTATTTAAAATGACTCGATAATCCGGGTACCAGTTCAGACTGGATTTCCCACCTACTATTTTTAGACATCATTCGGACTACTCTTTGCGCGTGACTGTCATAGAAGTGTCACCTGCAGATTGTTTACACATAGCCGCGAGCGCTTCACACTAATCAGTCCAGAGAACAGGGGGCAATTAAGGGCTGGTATAGCCGCAAGCTACATATATAACTAGCGAGTGAAGAGGGTAAAATTTATTCACAGCTGCAGATGTATGCTGTAAAAAGAGACAGAAAAGCCAACCATCCTTTAGATCGTCTTTTGTTCATATGTTTTGTTTTCTGTGCGTACATTTAATATTCATTTGTTTGTGACTGTTTTGGCTAAAATAATTAAATCCAATTCATTTTGCTCACGAATGCAGAACAAGAAATGGGTCACAATTATGCTGTCACCTACTTAAGGTGTCTTTTTCTTCTCTTAAAGAATGCTGATGTCAAGGATGGATTTAAATAAAATTAAACCATGATTTGTAAACATCAATTTAAATACATAATCATATATAGTCCTAAGCATATAATTTTAAATATAATTATTATTAATGGAAAACAAACATAAACACACACACACACACAGTGTACAATGAGAAAGTATGAAAGAAAGAAAGAAAAAAGAAGAAGAGAGATATGGATTGATTCATTAATACGGAAAATTCATTAATCCGGAAATTTAAACAAGGACCAAAGTGTCCGGACTAATGAGGTTTCACTGTATACTGTATGATTCATGGTATACCCATTATAAGAGAGAGAACTGGCAAAATGTTTATCATATGGAATAAAACAGAACTCTTTATTTTAAGGGGTATTACTTATATTTAATAGAAATGTACTGTAATAGAAATGGACTGAAAAAATACATATTTTACATATATTTGAATGTGAAAGTGTTCTGCCATTTAAATTTAGATAATATGAATAGACTGAAGAAAGTTGTCAATGTTTGATTTGTGGTGAATCAATAAAAATCTGCACTTTTTGGTTTAGCATACATAAACTCTAATTTGAACCAATGCCAGTAAGGTTTTCAATTGAATGTACTTTATTAGTCCCCTACCGGTGTTCACACCGGAGGGGACTATAGGTTTGCCCTCCGTCTGTCCGTCCGTCTGTCCGTCTGTCCGTCCGTCCGTCTGTCCGTCTGTCCGTCTGTCAGTCTGTCCGTCTGTCCGTCTGTCCGCTCAAATCTGGATCCCGCGATAACTTAATAACTAAGCAAGCTAACTTGATGAAACTTGGTATATGACTAGATGGCAATGTGTAGATTATGCACGTCGTTTTATTTTTGTTCTTCGACTAAAATTGTGGTTGCTATGGTAACGGAAATAGTGAAAATATGGCAAAAATGGGATCCCGCGATAACTAAGCAAGCTAACTTGATGAAACTTGGTATATGACTAGATGGCAATGTGTAGATTATGCACGTCATTTTATTTTTGTTCTTCAACTGAAATTGTGGTTGCTATGGTAACGGAAATAGTGAAAATATGGCAAAAATGGGATCCCGCGATAACTAAGCAAGCAAACTTGATGAAACTTGGTATATGACTAGATGGCAATGTGTAGATTATGCACATCATTTTATTTTTGTTCTTCGACTAAAATTGTGGTTGCTATGGTAACGGAAATAGTGAAAATATGGCAAAAAATGGGATTGATTACCATATTGAGTCAAGGTGGAGCCGGTAGGGGACTTTATGTGTTGCATACAACACCAGTTACTTGTTTTTAGTGACATTAATTGAGTTTAATGCTTTAAATGTATTTTTGAAAAATGTTTACTTCTAAGATTGTTGTTCATGATAAAAGATAATTTATTGTTCTCAGTTGAATTAATAATTTTGGTATTTTGATTAAATACAATGTGCACCTAATGCGTTGACTTGTGCCAACTTTATATATTTATCCTTTTGCTTCTTATAAATTAATTTTGATGCATGGACAAGCAGGAGCTAGCCTCTGATCAGGGTTTCTTTTGTTTGCTCATACAGAATTGAAGCTCTGATTCTACTCAGTCTGCTTTAACCCTTTCCCTCATAGGAGACACCATGAAAAGACCTATGTGAACAGCATAAAACCTGATCAGCCTGCGAGTAACTCGCAGGCTGATCAGGTTTTATGCTGTTCGCTGCTCCTCAGTGGTCTGGAAATGAGGATTTTGTAATTAAATTTGGTAAGGTTTAACTGTGGTTTTCTGCAGATCAGGCATTATGTGGTACCTATTGAGTGCGTCAAAAGGGAAAGGGTTAAATGAGTCTATAAGAGGGAAAGGGTTAAATGAGTCTATATGAGGGAAAGGGTTAAATGAGTCTATATGAGGGAAAGGGTTAAATGAGTCTATATGAGGAAAAGGGTTAAGGAATAATTCATTGGTTCATATTATATGATTTAAAGAAATCTAGTTCAGTCAGTTAATATCTAAGTCATAAATTTGTACATGAATATTCATGAGGTAAAGATGGTTTCCAAGACAGTCACTATATTGTGAGGTCAAAGTGTTTAGTACATCATTTATTTGGTTAATTTGTAATATTGCTTCAAAAGGTCATTGAGTTATTCAAAAACAAGGGATTTATAGAATTGCTATTTGCATATGTATGATGTTTTTACCAATACATATATAAATTCTGGTATTTAATGATAGCATGTCTTGTTTATATTTTTCAAAAGTAGCTCTAAATGTTATCCAATCAAATCTAAGACACATTGCCTTAATACCAAAATTCATTAAAGTTTTGAGTTAAAGATTAATGAAAGGAAACAGGCATGGCATATATTTGTTGAGGACTGTCCCATCAAGGTTTGAACACTTCATTGATTCATTTACATTTAATGTAATGGATTCCCGGTCACAACACTATAAGCACCATCTTACCAGAATAGTAAATTTTATACTTGAACAACTCTCTTAATTGGTTCTCAGCATATAAGCATAGTTCTAGGACAGGTTTGTCCATTTTTGTACACTGCCGTATCTTATTAACAGATTTATATAGCGTCAAACTGCAGTGTGACATATATCTGTCTCAAACAGACTGCTGATTGGACGGAAATCCAATAGAAGAAAACAATTATCAAAACTGAATGAAATTGAATTTAGATAGATTTTAGATATCTCTGAACATGACTCTGGTACATCAGTGTCTTTACGTAAAGGCTTGCTTGTTTCTGATAGCTATTCCTTTTGCATGATTGGCGTCCCTTTTGATCAACGTTTAACTGGCAATCATATTGACTATACTCTGCTCGTCTGTCAATGCCTCACATAGTTTTATCCGGTGTGCAGATTTCCTATCAATACCTTGGGTTACTATTGACGAGTTAGCAATTATTCATTCTACATACATAGACGTGAATGGCATTCAAGGTTTTTTCTACCTGTGGACGGTCGAAAATCATGAGGCAAAATTAAATTTTGGCCACATTTCAAAAGTTTATCAAATTCCTGGTGATCTGATTTGCCAGTAATGTATATCAATGGTTTTGTGTTGTATAAGTTTGTTTGATCAACTTGAGCTAGGCTGGGCTCCGTTTAAATAACTGACTGCTTTCCCTATATAAGCCGTTTACAATCGTTGGAAGCAATTTCAGGTAGCTAGCATGACCCAGCTTGTAGTTTAAGGGAGGTATGATTAATGCTAAACAATACCATACACATCCAGTTCAAAGTTTATGTTATATTTGTAAACTAAGAAAGTTTGTGTAGACATTGGATTTCTTCTTTCTGACAGTTGATTGTTTATAACAATCATGAATGGATGAATTCTGGCCTAGCAGTCATTATGTATATACATGTACTTTTAACAACAATAAATGATTTAAATCCTGTATTGGAGCATTGCATGAAACTTAGAGAATTAAGTGTACTTAATAATCAATTAGATACAATATTGCATATTTCATTTAGAATTAATTTACAGGCGTAAAGTTTCCTTTTGAGAGGTAACATCAAGATTGTGTAAAGTAAATTTAAGATAATATTTAATGATGTAATAGTTACCCGTTGATGTGTGGAGAGCTGGATTTGAATCAGATTCATGCTTGACTGTCACTGCAGTATAAGCCACATGTTGAATATATAATGAACGTGTGGCGGGAAAACGTGTGGATTGTGATTGAAGTATACAAAGTGAGATTAAGTACACACATGGTCGCTGAGAGTGTGTGGCTCATGCTCTTGTCAAGTTGCAAGTCGGTGGTGAACAGTTAGTGACAGTGCGCTCTTGCTTCAGGCGTGCCTGGGTGTTAACATTATGAGAACCTCTTAACACCTCAAGTTGTGTAACACTTGTGCTGGGATAATAAAAAAAATCACATTAAGTCTTGATTTGAATTTTCGGAAACAAGTGACAAACTTTTCGATTTTCATTTGGGATGTTTATTGTTCACTGTGAATACATTAAAGAATGAACGTAAGTGAGCTCAGGTATATTGGATATTGGATTTAAGTGGATTTTTCCTATGTGATAGATTGTAGTGAAATTAAAATGATTGATCTTGATATATCTTCCGTGATGTTTACTGACTGTCGCTGTATTTATATGGTTGTGTAATTATGAATACCTGTGTTTGGTAAATTGCAGCTGTAAAGGTAAAGCGCCAAAGGGCTTCATAAATATTACGGCTTCATGCATTTTTTATCTTCTCTAACTGGTTTTCAAAATTAGCATGAATCAGTGCATGAGAGCTTAAGAACTTCACATTCAGTTTTTGCTAGTCTTAGGCACTATTGACTTAATACATTAATGTTGTCATTATGAGGTGGTTGTAAATTGTTGTTGGGATAGATAGACTGATATCTCTGTATATGATGTCATAAAAGCTCAATATTCTGTTTTATGAGCGTGTTTACATGTTTTTTATGAGTTTTCCTTGTATAATTCCAGGACACAAACAGACCAATGCTGATGTAGTGCCACAAGAAACCTTTAGAGTGTGTGTAGTGTGTTTTGGACATTTCATTATGATCGTTAACTGGTGACGGATCAACGTGCAAAGTCAAGTTGGGACATCGAGCTCACTTTGAAGATGAGTCGAGGAAACGAGGGAATGAGCACATCCAGCTCCTTGACCTCCATGTCGGGCAGCTTCAGCCCACGGGACAGTCCTGGCCCACTGTCCCCGGCGGGCAGCTCTCTGGACCGGTCAAAGGGCGGAATACAGAAGCAGATTCAGCAGCTACAAGGTAGGTCACATGATTAGGTCACATGACTGTCATGTGCAGGCAGCTCAAATTATTGTGAAGTGTTATACCAGATGTATATATTAGTTGTGACATTTACCGCCTGTGTGTACAGTTAGATAGGTTGGTTTTTGGCATGCCCTCACTTGTACATGTAATTAACATAACAGGTCCCTTTTGTAAAAAACAGCAGCAATTTGATGTAGATGCATATGGGGATGACAAAAACTGAGGGTGAAGTGTCGACAAATCTCGTAAAAATATCTTGTACTCTGACTGTACAGAATATGTCATACACTTTTTTTTTTTGCATGTATTTACATATTTTGCCATGTTTACATTTCTATTACCTTGAAAGAAAACTTTTATGAGTATATAATTGCCATTTTTAAAGTACAGATTTCTAGATTGGATTAATGTAGTTAATGATATCTTTGCAAGCACAGGTAGTATTACCACAACTCAAAGTGTCACTGCCTGTAATTAGAAGAGTTAATGGAGCAGTGATAACATATATAGGCAATCTGTTAATTCCTTTTTTTTATGAAAGAAAATTAAGGAGTATTGGTGTTTTGCAGATTTACAATATTGATTGTATTGAGTGTCATCTGATAACTTAATTTGTAAAATCAGTTTGCTTGACCCTTAATGTAGGGCATGGTATGGAGAGAGAGAGAGAGAGAGAGAGAGAGAGAGAGAGAGAGAGAGAGGGGGTTAGATTGAGAACACCTTTCAGGCTGCGCAGGATTTCAGGTTTTTTTTTTTTTTTTTTTTTTGCATCTCACAATCTACTGGCTTCAAATATCCCTTGTCTTTCATAAATTAGATTTTCTAATATTGTAAATCTTAAAATCATCTGCCAAATATATAATTTGCATCTCTTTTGAATTTAAGGGTTATTTTTTTGTTTGTCATTTAATATTGGAACAGAAATATGGGGAAAGTCATTATCATGTAGGCATAGATATACATTTTGATTAGCATGACAAGTTTGATTGGTTTACTGAATAGCATACTTCCATGCTTTAGCTTTGTTTACATTGTATAATCATTGAGAGTTTTTCTAAAAGCTTACATAGAAGCAAAACAGCTGGGGGTCTAGTGGGCCACCAGTGTAGGAGATAGGGGATAACTATCAAACTTAGAGCCATCAGAAAACACTTTAATTTCATTCATTGCATGGGGCCAAAATACCTGTATTATTGTATGCCCAGGTCTATGAAGGATGGCTTTATAATTTTCAAACTGTGTCTTTACTTACCAGTATTTTGTCTACAAAAATAAATTGCTCTGACAATCAGGCTGACACATATGGGTCATTAGTTCTTTTCAAATCTTGAAATATGACTGACCTGGTAAGTGTTATGAGAAGTTTAATATTGACCTATACAGAGGTGTTAAGTTGAAATCGTTTAGAATCAAAAGACGTTCAATACACAGTATGTCGGTCTTCTGGGTTGATAAATTTATCTTGTGCGACTGTTGTGAAAAACGGGAGAAGGATCTTCCTATACTGCTTGATTCTCTGTCCAAACATTGACCGTGTATAATAGATAGGATTTATTTAAGGATTTGGTGTGTTATGTAGCCAAATGAACCACAATGCAAGTATAATGGCCCCCTTATTGATAATGTCAGCAAGGCGTGATATAAGCTGTGTGTAAGCATTGGGTGAATGTTTTTCTAACAATTATCGTCTATGTAAGAAATACCAAACTTCTGCTGAACTTGTCTAATAATAATATACTTATGTTGAAGTATAGGATGAGAGACTGAGAGTGTTCTTCTGTTCCTTATTTTAAGGAGAGGATGTATTGCCTCTCTGAATCAAAAGAAGCAGTTTTACATGATTCTTGAAGGTCAAAGGTTGAAAGGTTAAAGGGTAGGTTTATAAAAGTAAAAAAGTGAATTTAGAATGATATAAGAAACTGATTATTAATATGATTTGTTATATAATATCATCATCATCAACAATTGAATACCTTCATTATAAAGTTGCTATGGTAACACATGTTTCATGCGGTGAAGGTCACAAGAAGTCTGTCCACCATATCTATGGTAAAATATAAACCAGGAAACATTTCCTTCTGTCTTAACTTATTCAGGATATGATGTAAATCAATTTCTAGTATTGATTTGCATAATTTTGTTTCATACAAATAACTTCCTAGAGTGAAAAAACAGATGATGAGTAGAGTTGTTTTCAAGAATACAATTAGACATTGCCATGCAGAACTTCCTGCTGATGTTACATTGCAATGTCAGCTGATTTAAACACTTTCCTGATTTTCTCATTAACCTGCAACACAGGATATTTATAGTGCATTAAATCATGTAAAAGGTCTGTCTTTCCTAGCTCCGTTTGTTCACTACTGTAGAAGGATGATTATGAAAGGCTGCCTCTTGAAAATCACCTGTTTACAGCTATTCAATGTCCCAGATAACACTGTCAATACCCTTAGGTTTTTGCCTATATTGAATGTTTTTTATTACCAGATCTGTAAATATACCTGAATTCCGTTCATGATTGTTGAAATATCTTTGAAGACATAAGAAACGATTTTAGTCTTCAAACATGTTATCAACGAAAGTGTGACTACATATTAGCAAGACTGTCAAAGGAATGTTTGATTTTATTGAACAGGTAAGTTGGTCAATGTGTTAAAGATCAATAGAAACACATCAGGGTAATGTTTGTGAGCATCAGAAACCAGTAATTAAGATGATATAACGTTAGGGATGAAGATATTGTCCGAGTTCCTTGGGTAGGGTATACAACACGGCAGTCTGTTTGTAAAGGATAATAAAAAGGATTGGGCTTATTGATTTATTATTGGCACTTTTATGGGGTGTTTTGTAGGATACTGTAGGTAGGATGTCCAGGATTGATGTATGGGTCTATTTGGATTCAATCATGTGATAGATAATTACCTGCATGTAGGTGGAAAATGGTTCAGGTATTATATATGGCATGATCTGCACACGTCTGCCTGTAGTTAGGTTTTCGCATCGCTGGGCGAAAACCTATTGTTCTTCTTCTGTTTTATTTTTTTTATTATTATTTTTCTAACCTTTTTTTGTGAACGGCATATCACCATGATAGAAAAAAGTCACATTTCTGATTTTTTTACCACTTTTGTCCTAAGATCTGAATTTGATCCTCACGTTGAGAAATTTTTCATTTTTGTCTTAGTTTTGCCGCTAGGTGGCGTTTTGTAAAAATGACTAAGGGCTAATAACTCTGTTATTTGAGGTCCGATTCAAATGCGGTTTTTTGTATTGTGTTCCTTGTCAGAAACTTAATAAAATAGGATACGTTTCAATTATTTGCGTATATAAAACTTTCGTGCTACAGGAGGTTGAATGTTCAAATCTCGAAAAAACGATGAAATAAAGGTAGGTCTACGAAAAAAGTCCCCATTTTTTTCAGAGATGAGAAAGGGGAATTTTATTTGTTGCATATGATTCGCAAGACATATACGCACAAAATATATGGTGTGGCAATTTTGAGAAATGCATGGTTTGTCCACAGTACGCGGTCAAACATAACCAATATTTTCGAAAAATCAACATTTTAAAAGCATGACTTTTAAGGTTATTTACAGCTCCTGATTTTATTTTTTATTCAATCTTCATCATTTGTTCACTGTAAATGCATTTTTATAAAACAAATAAAATCATATAAAAAAAATCAAGCATAATATGCAAAGGTCAAGGTCATATACCAATTATTATTATTTATATCGGCATAATATAGCTCCAAATCTAAAAATATTTTAAAAAAAGTATATGAACAAAAGTTTTAGTTTGTGAAGAGATCTTTCTATTGGTATTTAGTTTTTGAAGATCGGACTTCATTTGGTCAAATGACCACAGTTCAAAGTTTAATGCTTTTATCAAACAATTGTAAATCCGAATGTTTCCTCTTTTTTGCAGCACTGACTTTTTTTGTTCATTCTTATCATTTTTTTACTGTTTATGCATTTAAATAATACAAATAAACTCATAGTAAATAACGATGAAAATATGCAAAGGTCAAGGTCATAATACCGATTATTGTTATTTTTATCGGCACAAAATAGCTTCAAATCTAAAAATGTTTTATAGAAAGTATATGAACAAAAGTTTTAGTTTGTGAAGAGATCTTTCCATTGGTGTTTAGTTTTTGAAGATCGGACCTCATTAGATCAAATTACAACTGTCCAAAATTTGATCCTTTATCAAAAAATCTTAAATCAGTATGTTACCTCAAAAGTTTATTTCAGGTGGCATATTTCGTGATTTCGTGTCTTTGTCCAAAGTCGAAATAACAACAATATGGCACGTTTTCTTTCTTTCGCCTTTTTTGGCCAAGACATAAAGACACATGATTGCGTTATTTCCCCTTTCACCTTTAAGGGCTAGTACACGAAAATAAGAAATGGCAGATATCAGCCATCTTAATTTACTGCATTTCTAAGACCTAAATTGCAATATGTAAATAAATTTTGTTTATCATATTCCGCTAAGGGGAACTTTGCTTGATATCTGGGAAGAAAGTCCGGAGAGCTAATGTCAAACCCCCGGCGCCATTTTCGTCGTTGTCGTCCGTGAACAAACCTTTAACCTGGCTTATATCTTTTATATTCTAAGAGATAGAGCTTAGATATTTTACATGAAGACAGCCCAATTCAAGATCTATCATTTGGAACTATGACTTTTGGCTTGTGACCTTGACCTTGGAGTTTGACTTACTTTTCAAAAACTTAAATCTTAGACAAAAAGTGCTGTTACGGTAAGCTATGTTGTCTTCTGACCACTCTTGTTGTAATAGGTAAGAAAGTTGATATTCTTGTTGAAAGCCTGATAAATTTGATAAATCTAAGGACCAAAAACCTGATTTTTTCTACTGGCTATAGAAGGTTGAATGTTCGAACCTTGCATAGACTTTGCAGACTTGTGTGGGTATATGAAAAACATTTCTTTTGCAATCATCTTCAAACTTTGTAACAAATTTTGTACCGAAGTCCGATTAAAGCTTATATCTTTGAATAAATCACAGATTATGCACCTTTTTACATAAAAGCAGCAATTTTGTACTCTTAAGTATCAACACACGCATAGAAATTCATTTGCTTTTGTAATACAATTTGTGAATTGCAATGTTTGAAAAGAATGAGACTGAATTGCGAAAACCGATGATATCGCAATTCTAATTGCGATTCTAGTTTTTAATTGGACTCTGATGTTATTAGTCTTCTGATAATGAGAAATAAGCGTGGCAAGTTCACTTCATAGAGTAAATGTTTTGATGTGTAGCGAGAAAAAATAATGCAAAGTTTTAGTATAAAGCTGAGTCATTTTACAATTCATCAAAACCGAGCATGACTAATGATGACCTTGAGGATGGTCAATAAAATTACCAATTCTACTTTGAAATGTTAACATAATATTCAATAAATAAAGAATTCATGTAATAATCAAATTCTGAAAAAATACATTCACATTGGACAATAATATTCCAAAACACAAACTTTTTTTCTCAGCTTTTTTAACATATATATAATAATCTGACAGTAACTCAGGTACTGGTTGTGTTGAATCAAGGGACTGAGATGCTGCAGTGCAGTACAGTCTGTCCAATTAATGATCCCTCAAGAATGCAGGGTAGCAGTCCATTGTGTAGTGTGAACTTGAGTCACATGCCCACCTGTATAAACAGACTCAGATGGTCTTACAGTGGGAACTCCATTAATTCATTCACCATTCTTACCATTGTAGAAGCTCATACAGGATCTGTTGTTTGTGTGAAGATATAAAAGTAAAGAATTGAGTTTACTGTGTTTTACATAGAATTTGGCAGTCAGAAAAAATCTTTATCCGTTAAAATAAATTTGCTATTTTCTCCAAAGATTTTAAAATTGTTGCATTCAACCCTGACCATCTATATGGAATATTATCTGCTTTCAGTAGTAACACTTACATACTATACTCGTTTTAATGTTTCAAATTAAGGAATATAAACATTTCACATTATGTTAAATCAAATTGTGTTCCCTTGAAATCCAATTATTTGCTCCTTCCTTTATTTGTTAGTATTATCGGAGGTATTTATATAGAACTTTATTCTCCTTACTCCTCCACTTTCCCTTACCGTCACTGATAAGAAATCATAAACATGCACTGACAAATTCCTTTGGGCATGGAGAGAAAAGAAAAAGTTTCAAAACCCAAACATTAGTCAAACTTCACCTTCTATCTCTATGTCAGATTAGACGTTAGACATTTCAGTTTTATGTATTTAAGGCTATGTATGTAAGCCATGGATATCTGTTACAGGTGATAGTGGAAGGAAAAAAGATCACTTATCTTTTACTAATATCTGGGCCTTGAACCTCTGACCTCTGGGGTTGTGGAAAAAATACAAGTTTGGTGAGGGTGGGTATAGATGTTGTTTGTCAGGGCAAAGGTTGGAATGGGTGGGAATCCTGATGGATATGTTTATAAACAGAAGTGAGCAGCCAGCCACTGCCTGCTTGTATCAGGTTTGCTTCCCAGCTAACAAGGTGTGGTAGACGTGTCGACCATTTGGTCATCCTGAGGTTGTTGACCTCTGCAATCATTTCTATTGACTGCATTCACTTTTTCTGTGAATAAAAGTCTCTCAGCTGTGAAAAATTCTCCAAGCCTTTCTGTGAGATGCCTTAAACTTGATCAAGTTGATGAACATAACAGATGGGTAGTGTCTGGCAGTAAGTTATCCTGCACATTAATGTTAGGGATTGTCGATCTGTTTATGAAATTACACGGCCTTTAGCCTGTAGCATATAATAATACATGAATCCTGTATAAAGTAATAGAACCTACACAATGAGTCTATATCATACATAATATAGCAGGTACCCAGCAGTGGGCAAAGTTAAAAAAAAAATTAAAGAGTGGTAACACTAATTACAGGGTTACAGCAAGTCTGGTAAGGAAGCCATATGAGAGGCTTTGGTTTTGTTGCTTGCATTTTTGCAAGAGAGCAATTAAGTTGGCCTCCTTACAGTGCTTTGATCTCAAGAAAAGAAAATTTTGCAGCTGTAATGATTAGTGCATGAAGAATGTTTACGTGCAAATGAGGGTGTCTTGTTCCAGATGTACTGTGTGACACTTGTGTTTACTGACGGACAGTAAATCGAGGGATTTCTGCTGAATTGATTGAAGATACTCAATGAAGGCGCTTCAATAAATGATTGTTTAGTGACTGGATTGAAGAATTGATTTTATCAGTTTGCTGATTGAGGTGTCAATGAATGAGATTAAGACAAGTTTATTTGGTTGACATGGCTCTGCAGTTTCAAGGTTGACAGTGTTTTTAATAATTAATGTCTCAGATTTGCCGTCGAAAACCTAGGTGTACTTAAGAGCTACCAGATGAGATTGAAAGCATTTTCCATCAAAATCTTTTACAGTGACAGTCCCTTCTCATCTCAAAGGTAATCAGGAATAGGAAACTGCATTAAACCTGATCAGCCTATAATTAAGCTAATTGCAAGTTGATATGGTTTTATCCTTGTCACATTGTCTTCATAGCTTGCCATAATCCCTGCTATATATCAAAATATCAGTCCTATAGTCCCAGGTTCAAGCCCTGTGCTGCTCTTGATTGAATCGGATATTTTCTTTCTTTACCTCAAATCTTAATCAGTCTTGATGTAGAACTGAATTCCTAGCCATCAATTTTAATATTCTTTAATCCTTACATAACACCATCATGTCCTATAACCAGGTTCTCCATTATGTACATGCCACATGCTGGTGTGTTAATTTCACTCTGCTGTATATTTCACTCATTACAACTCCTATGTTTTCATAAGCGTCACATAGCTTCATTATGAGACCGATTAGCAGCATTGATCTCCAATCTGACAATAGCATTGGTATATAGGGTTTAATTTACCACACTTCCATCATCAACAACAACAACAGTAGCAGCAGTAGCATCAGTTGATGATTTAAGGAGAAT
>CM037780.1:77164081-77179502 GCA_021229015.1 Solen grandis | reverse complement strand
TACATGTCAAGAAAAGAATGAAATAAATAATTAAAAAAAAAAAAAAACAAAACTTTATAAATTGCTAACTTAAATCACAATTTACTTAGAGGAACGTTACAAATATTAAAAAGGTATAAATATTCATATGCCCCCTTTTTAAATACAATAACTTTTGTATACCAATTGCGAAACAAACTCAGTTTGGAAGGGTTTTTTTTTCACCTTGGAAATATTACTACTATAAGGCACATCTCTATACCCCAATATTTAAATTTCAAAGTTCTATCTAAATCTTTTTTTTAAAAAACCCAAAGATTAAAATTTGGCAAATTTTTTTTAATAACACCTTTTGATTTTTTTTTCATTTAGGGGGTATTAAATTGAATAATAGTTGGTAAAGAACAAAATATTTGGGTAAATCTTACGCCTTAGATCATTAAAAAAATGAAGACGGGAACAAAATGAAATTCTTTTCTACAACTTCAATTACAAAATTCACATTCTCTGTTTTGCCTTTCAATGTTTCGGTATCGACCTTTTTCAATTGAAAAACCATGAGTAGAAACAACTTTACTTATTTAGATATCTACAAGGAAAGATTAAAAAATTTTCAAAATGTTTGGCTCCATTAAAAAAGACTTTTAAAAAACAATTTGTAACTAATTTAAATTACATTTAATAGAATAAAACCATCACTGTTTTTACTATCATAAATTCTTTGGATGGAAAAGTCAAAAAGTTTCTTCACAAAATTTATTACTAATAAAAAGATATGATAATCCAAGATCATCTAATAATGACATAAAATTTTGAGACCATTTAAGAATAAAAAAAACCATCATTATCTTCAGTTATATAAAATTATACAGCAAAGTATTAGAATTCTTAACAATTTTAAACCATATTTTACTAAACGAATTTTACGCACAAAGAGGGAAAAATTTCCTACCCAGCAAGCATCGAAAAACGGACCGATATCGGACCAAATGTTTTGTATATTGGGACCAATATCGGTTTTCAAAATCAGGGCAAAAATCGTTTTTTCAAAGTGAATGCATTCGGCCCGATATCTTTTTGAATATCAATCCGAAACAATTGGGCCGATATAGGACCAATATCATTTTTTCTATATTGGGTGGATAAAAAATAACTATACTGACCGATATAGGTGGGGGGCCTTGATTGGACCTACAACATTTTTCCCCAAAAAATGGCCCCTTTCATAAAGAAAAATTTAAGTGGTTGCAAAATTCCAGACAATTTCTTGCGAAAATAAGTTGGAACATTGATTCAAATCATTGGCAACAGGGTTTATAATTAAATTAAACTTTTATAAAAATAAGACTCCATGACTTTTAAAGCAAAAAGAAAATAATTGAAAAAAAAATCAACCGTGCACTGTGTGAGGAAAGTTAAAGATAAATGAGAGAACAAAATAATACACACTCTGTAATCAAAAATTATTTAATATACAAACAGTAATAATCCATTTAGTGAATAAATAGTCTTTCAAATGGGCCTTGTTTGCAGTATGGCCCAGTTTGCCATATCAAAATCGATTATTGGAATTAAACTCACTATTCCCCAATAGAGCAGTGTCTCTTTTTTTGATATTTTGGGGGATGCACAAAACACACTAAAAATCATCAAATTCTTTCAGATAATTATGGGTATCCACTGTTTCCACCATCTCTGGAAAACTTTGGGGGGCTGGAGTCCCAAAAAATGAATTTGCTTCTACTAGTGACTCCTTCCGGTATTTGGCCCCTCTTAAGCCAGTCCTTCAAGGCATCCCACCTTCAGTGCTGGGGGTTTTTGTTGATACTTTTTTTTCTGTTTTTACATTCTGCTCAGGACACAAACAAAAGAGGTTGATATAAACATTTTAATAGCTGCATCAAACTGACTATACAACACTTTTAAATAATTTTTTATTTCAAAGGAAGAAGACATTTTTTTTAAATCTTTTTCATTTAACGAGATAGTAAATTGGTATAGAATTTTGGTTTAGAAAGCTTTAACTTGCTTTAAATTTTATGATTACAAAGCTATAGGAGTTGTAATAGCTCAGACACTCTCTTAACAATGACAATGGTTTTATTTCAAATACATTTTTGCTGACATGTGATACTTTCTTTGAATTGACAATTTTTTTAGTATTGGTTTGAAAAAAAAAAAATCAACTTACTGTATTGAACGTTATTCAGCATCAAGTTTCCTCTTCTTTCCCGTGAAGGCATATCTCTCTAGCATTTTGCTTGAAAATTTTTTTTCTTTCGGCAGCGTTTCAATGCATTTTTTGAAGTTATGTCCACACAGCCTGCAAGTGAAAGGAAAAGAAACCCATCAATTCGTGAATATACAAACACTGGCATCCGGCTTATTATCCAATCGACCTATATCAAGGGCGTGCCTGGCTTATCGCACTAACGCACGTGCGTACAATTGATTTGGAAAATCGAAAGTTTAAAAACGCCAAAAACGCTATAAAAAACATCGCCTTACCAGGGAAAGGCATATATTTGCCCTCGTAATTAGATACGAGAGAAATTTATTTGGAACGGATTTGCCTAGAACCATATTACAAAAATCATATCTATAAGCACAAACAGGCTAAATTTAACATTAAGGTATATATTTACGGTACGATACTTCTCTTGATCAGCTCATCTTTCCCCGCCTTTTTCATGTGTTCTAATAGAAATTAAAAATACATTCAATATGCCAACATATGTTAACTCTAATGGTTACACATAGCTGAGATCGACTAGGGCAATGTTCATAACATCTGCATGAAGACTTAGATATTAATATTTCATTTCTGCCATGATTCATGAAGAAAGGAAACGTAGCTAGGTATGCAACAACATGTATGTAAGCATGAACAGTGTTAAGATATAACTATTATATTATTTACTACAAAAACAATTTAAATATTTTATCAACTTACTTGAACAAAAAATGTTGTTATGAATTATATAAGCACTGAAACATCTTTATTGTTAATATTTATGCATACGTATATGAGTCCTTAATTTGTGTTAAAATATTCGCGTTTTTGTATATTATTGACTAATTAAATGGCTCATGAAAAGAAAAAACAAAACAAAAAAAAAAACATGGTTCCAATTTTTCAAATTTGGCTCATCCATTGATTCCAACAAATCATAGCGCTGAAGGCACTGGAGTTGTGTGTGTCTCAAATTAAAGCATGATCCTGGTCGTGGGCTCTCATGCATTTAGGTTTCAACTTTTTTTTCCGTTTTTTTTTCGTCTCCAGTATTCTTATTTTTCTTTTTATATAGTGTCTCTTTTATAAATATTTCTGTCTCCAAATCTTTCTCCTTTTCTTATCTCAGTCACTCTATCTCATCCGCGATTCCTTACCCGCTTTCAAAGTAACTAGCGACATTTTTGTCCATTGTCTTCTCTCATTACACTTTTTTTAAAAAAAAAAATGAAGGTTTTACTAGTAAAGAAATGCAAGAGCTATAAAGAGGAAGAGACTTTGAAAAGGGGAGTAGCTTAAGAGCTGGATACAGTGAATGTAGCTTTTAGTTAAAGAGATAGAGATAGCCGGAGATGGGAAAGAGGAGACCATAGGGCAAGGGTATTTAAGATGGAATAGTAAAAAGAAAGAATTAAGGTAAAATCTGTGCATGAGAGCCCACGACCAGGATCATGCTGTAATTGAGACCTAAACCGTACAACGGTAAAGGCCGATCGAGTTCGCACCCGGCGAACGTTAGGGTATGTCTGCATTGTGCAGAAACTTACTTGGGTCTGACTGCCGTCTCATATAATCCACACTTTATATACCCTACTTGTAATATCTTTCGAACGGGTTTTAAATTGGTTCTATATTTAGATTTATTAGTCTTTTCTGAAAATGACTGTATTTCTTTGAACATTAATTATTTCACTGAAATATGTTACATACTAAGTTATTTTACCTTCCAGAAGCTCAACAAAATACAAATAACTAACTCAGTGTTTTCAAAACAGAGCTTATTTTAGTATTTATATTTTTTCTAAAGAAAGGGAGTCGTTTTATTATCTAGACAAAGGACAGTGTTATAGGTGTTTTAAATCGGTTTACAATAAGGCTCCAAAGTTGGCCCAGTGGTAACGACTCTGTCTACAACTCCTCTCAGTATCACTCCACGTGGGTTCATAGCTCGGAGGTGAAAAATTTAGTGCTAGATTATAATACCTATTGACTTTAAAACTTAATACCATGATCATTTCTGCATTTGAATTATTGGCTTCTATTTTTATCGTTTTGAAAAGGACCTACAGTTAATCTATTGAGCTATTATTCAAGATTCATATCTCATTCAAAGTTTTTTTTTTTAACTAAATGAGTCAGTATTGAAGCAAACGCTAGAAAGGTTCAATTTCAATCCCGGGGCGTATACTATAGTTTATAATCGCAATGTTTCGGACATGTAAACATATTTCGGGTACCCCAAATTTTTTGGATAATAAGTTATCACAATGTCAGTATAAGAACGCTTAAAGACGATCGCGACAGTTTCATTTCTTTTTTTCCCAAACGTTTAGAATTTCATGACACCGTTATTTTGAAACAAAAAGTACAAACAAACAGTATTTGTTTTAAACTTTATTCTTTCTGATGTAAAAACATTGATTTTTTTCTGATTTTTTCAATGAATACTTTTTTGGTTTCAGTCCATATTCCGAGGTAGTGTTATCCTAATGCATTAGTTAAAAATACTGCTCGTTTTTATCATATTTCATTATGATTTTACAGTTTTTGTATATACTTATTACCCTTTAAAATGCTCCTACGGCGTTCCAGGGGCATTTTCCCCCAGGGAAGCATTCCCAAAGACCCACCCTAGCCATGGTGCGTATACCGAATTTGGTCCAGGCACGCCATTGTATATTCATGTACTATGGAGACGAGGTAAAACTCCTCAATTGGCCCTGAATATATGTCAAATTGGATAAGAATGTGTATACAAAATAAAACTCACAGTGTTTATAAAAAAAAAAACAATACAAGATTGTGTATCAGTATATGAACATGTAGTACGATATCTCATACACAACAAGTTTTATTTTTATTAGTCACCTGAGCACAATGTGCTCATGGTGAGTTTGTTATCGCCTTTTGTCCGGCGTCCGTCGTCCGTCGTCCGTCAGTCCGTCCGTCCGTCCGTCGTCCTGGTCTTGCGTCAACATTTTCCTTAAACAACATCTCCTCCTAAACCACTGGATGGAATTTTGCCCAAATTCAGGAATCTCCTTAATGACCTCTATCAAAGGTTGTTCAAATTATTTAGATTTTAAAATGCAATCTTAGAAAATCTTCTCCTGCAATACTGTAGGGCCTACAGCGTGTAGAATTGGTATTTAAAACCTTTACAAAAAATGTTCAAATCTATGGCCCTAAGGTCAAAATTTGCCCTGCCCAAGGGGTCACTTTATTTTACATAGGCTTATATAGGAAAACCTAGAAAATCTTCTCATCAGAAACCCATGGCCTGGTGTTAAATATTGGGTATGTAGTATTGTCTGGTGGCTCATTACTAAGTTGTTCAAATCATGGCCCTTGGGTGAAAATGCCCTGCCCTAGGGGTCACTTGATTTTACATAGGAAAAAATAGAAAAATCATTTTCCTGAAATACTGCAGGCCCTTAGAGCTTGGATATTTGGTATGTAGAATTGTCATTGTGAAACTACTACAAAAGTTGTTAAAATAATGGACTTACAAAAGTTTGTTTTTAACCCATGGCCCTGTGTCAAAATTGGTTCCCACTTTTAAGTATGTTATATATATAAACCATTGAAAGCACATTATTTCTCAGGTGAGCGATTAAGGGCCATCATGGCCCTCTTGTTTTTTTAAGTTAGGATGCAATCAAATTTTACGAAGTGACTGTCGCGAAAACCCATGACATAACAAAAAAAAACTGCCTTATGCTAACATACATGCAAGAATAAAATATTAAAATCAAATGGTATTAAAGTCAGGTTTAAATGGTCATTGTGTTTATACGTTAAATGGACTTACCCGGTTTAAGATGACCAAACATCTGAAGAAAATTCAAACTCAAAGAGCATGGTGGCATGGGAATGCAGTCAAAATCAAAACGAGGCTAATATTTGATTTTTTTTAATATTTTTTTTTTTTAATTTAAATGTTTAAAGTTTCAATTAAACAAATGATATTAAATCAAATAAAAATATTAGAAAGATTTAGCACATTTATCTTCCCTACTTATTAATATAAAATTGTTTCCTATTTACTTTTTGAACCTACACTCCAAGGAGAGTTACATCCTTTGTGAAAGTAATTTTTGATATCAGCCCGATATCGGACCGATATGTGGAAACGATCTGAATTTTATATAGACAAATCCTTGTTTATTTACACTTGCACAACAAGATATGTTTATGTGCTGTTGATATTTACATTTGGATTCATGATACAATTTACTCTATGCTACTGGATCTGCAGGTTGGGATATCAGCTGTATACCGGCCCGATGTCGCAAACTGATATCAGTGTACTGATATCGGCACGATATACACATGCTTGCTGGGTAATTCCCCATACACAACAACATTTGATGTTTGTTGCTTAACAAATAACAACAGTTTTAAAGTTTTAGATGAATACGTTCAAAGTTTGACGCTTTATAAAACCCAAGCAAATAGTGATAGAAATAGGTTGGGTAAATTTGTCACAATCGATGATCTGTTCAATTAATTATCGCTAGGACCAGTAGTAAAAATCAAACAAGGCGCTGAATTATACACAGTTACACGAATTCATGAAGTATTTTTCGACACAGTTTTAGCTTTATAATGCTGCAGCAGTGATAAGGGTTATTTTTTAGTTTTGGGTCTTATTGCTTAAAAGGGATATTCAAAGGTTTTCCTGTGAAACCTGGGTAATATCAAGAGATTCCAGATTGATGTACAGAGTACACTAGACCGACAACTCCTGATATGGTATAAAATTTCAAACGCCGTCGCGAAAACGGAGATACATGTCACTATGTTAAAAAGAATATTGTCGCTCTTCAGTAAAGTAACTGATCGTCGGCGACTAGCGACTATCGGATTATCACTATTGACTTGACTATTTGAGTTTACCGTCGCTTCGACAGTATTTCAGTCATATAGCGACGTCCAGTTAATTACAGGTGGAGGAAGACCCCGAATGCACGGAGGCATCCGGGTAGAACCACCGCCTACCGCAAGCCAAATATCACTTTAAGTAAACATTTGAAAAACACGTTTTATTTGGGATTTTCGCTTTACATTAAGAGATCAAAAAGATTAATCATTGCCAAGCACAAGGTACGTTGAGGGGGGTTATTAAATAATTTCCAATATTTACTTAATCTTTACTAAAACCTGATAACCAACAAAGCAAATTTTATTTCATCTAGGTGATTGATAAATCAAGATAACGTTATGATATAGTTATCGCGCATGCTGAGATATTGGCCACACTTTTGGGCATGTTGACCTGTATATATTGAGTTTCAGTCATTGATTTAATGTATCGTTACGTTCGCCTCAGGAACGGGGGGATGTATGTTCGATCGTAAACAGCGAATGGTACTATTTTAGCCCTGCAGACTGTTTCGATCCTCGGCATCAAAGGGAAAGCTTCAAGGCTGGTTGCCATGGTGACATGAGATAATGCAACTGAGTGGTGCATGAGTATAAACTTTGCCGCCTTGCAACGTCGTATATACTATTAGAGGCAAAACTTTATTTTTACATGTAGCAGATAATTACCAAAAGGCACATGCTGTCGTGATCTTTCTTAAAGAATACTAAATGCTTACCATGAACCTGTTCAATAATCGAGATCAATGTAAGTAGGTTGTTTGATGTGTATTTATGATTCAGACTTTTAGGTAAATAAACACTAATTTATCGAAACATTTATGATCGAAACTAACCGGAAATATAAACGTTTAAGGTAATCCATCCATCATTTAATTGTTATCATGGTCCATCATGTGATCATTGGGATAAATGCAAGCCTTTATAGAGCCTATAACTCCAAGTCAATGGACCGTAAAATGAAACCTTAAACTTAAACTGTTTAATTTGGTTAAACGCCTATTTCTATGATGAATACATATTCAATGGCGTTGTACATTGTATGCATAAAATATAAAATCCATAAGAAATATACAACACAACTTGAAATATTTACATGATTAAAATATATATATTTTTTTTAACTGTGCAGATAATAATTACAGGAAAAAATCATATAGTACACTCGATTAAATATCATATATTAAATCTCTAAAATGACATTAACTGTTTTTAAGATATTTTAAACATGTATTTTAAAAATATATATGCTATACTATCTAAAAAATAAAATATGGTATTCATTCCAGTATAAAGTCAGTACACATGTATAAATTATGAAAAGAACCGAAACTGTAACAGTTTGTAAATGACCTTAAAATAGTGGGTTTTCAACTTTTTTTTTTTTGTTAAACACGTCCAAGGATGTCGACTGTCTGATGATCAATGGAAGTTGATTCCAAAGACTTGGACCTACAGTACTAAAACTTCTGTCATAAAATGTTTTCGTTTGTTAAATGGAACGACATATAACAATTCTGCAGTGTCTGAGGATCGTAATCCCACTCTTTTTGGAGTTTGTTTGGTTAAAAGTTCACTTAGATAAAATGGAGCATTTCCCACAGAGCAGTTATACATAAAGCAAAGAATTTTGAAATGTATGCGGGCTTTGATTGGTAACCAGTGGAGATCAAACAGGGCTTTCTTGGAACTTTCATATTTTCCACGTAGTAAGACCAGTTTGGCACACATATTCTGGATAAGTTGCATTTTATATAAGTCAATCATCTGCAGTTCCAAACAATATGGCATTGCAATAATCCAGATGTGACATAACTGAAGAAAGAAGTTGAACTTCAGTAGCATCATCGGTAAGATATTTACGAATATTTTTGATTCGAAAATAATTCAACATAGCAGTTCTACACTTTGTTTTAATATTGTTTTGTTTTTGTTTTTGTTTTTTTAGATTCGTCTAAGTAAGCGCCCAAATATCTTATAGTGTCAACAGATTCGATTTTATCACCGGCAATGTCATTTTTTCTTGTACAGCATCTATTCAGCTGCACCTTACTGCCAAACATTATGGACTCTGTTTTTGCTGTGTTCATTTTTAGTTTATTCGCGTTCATCTAGTCATTAATAGTAACTGCACATTGTTCAAGCGAGATAATATATAAAATTAAATAATGTCTAGAACGTCGCTATATGAATGAGATGTTGGAAAACTCAAGCACAGCAATCTTTAGTTACCTCTTGACAAGAAAGATTTGAAAACCAAATACAAATGTAATTGCTAGGAGTTCCCAAATCGCATGTTATGATAAATCAAATAATATGGGATATCATTTGATATTTGTCAAAGAAGTGTAAATACATTTATATACGGGCATCATAATTCAGTCCATGAGAAATACATTTGACATTTTAAGACCATTGCTATAACTTTCCCGATTTAAGCAGTAACCTTTTTAAACACATGGCTTTTGGTCAAGTTTTACAAACAATACACGTTTTCGTTGTGTAAATCCGGTCAGCCATTTTAAACATGTTATCCCAGTTTAGCTACTGAATAGCAGTAAGTTACATCTGTAAACACGAGAAAGGTCAGTATTAGTTTATGTTTTTAATACCTATTTCCTGAAAAAAAACAATACGGTATTACAAAAAGATCATAATTATGACCGCTCAAGACGGCGTTGACTAGTTTTTATAAGCAAGACAAAAAAGTCCTAAAAACGTTTTTTTGGTATTTATAGTACTGCATCAAGGTTTAGATAGCAAATTGATTCTCTGTTTTAATAACCGTTTGTTTAAATGTCAGGTTATCTTCACAATGAGTTATGGCTCCCCAGATATTGGTGGTTTTCATTTCCGTTTTTTTTGGAGAAATCTACTTTTTTCGTATTTATTGTTGCATTGAATGGTATTGCAAAAAAGATAAAGTTTCTATGGGAGTATGCATATACATTTATTGGAGCAACTATGCAAAAGCGGTGTTCTTTAGTAAACCTTTTGGCGATTTCTTTAAGCAATTGTTTTTTTTTTAATTTTTTTTTTAGATATTTGAGACAATCAGGAGTAGGGATACAACAATACATATGGAACTTTATATAAAATAAAAAAAGTTTTTACAAATAAAAAAAGCATCCATTGTTGTTTCTGATTTGGGCTTTGTAGGGCTTTTTACCGTTAAAGTAGTTCCTTTTATTGCCTACTACATCATTGCGGCCCCCTCTACCGAGAGTTCGAGTCTCGGCAGAAATTGTCCGATTTTTTTTTTTAAGTAAAGAATCATTTTATTAGTCTGTGATTTTATCCCTGTGTCACTGTCACCCTGCAATTAGTGGATGGCTTTATCTGGAATACTATCTCAGCGACGTAAAAAAAATCAATTGTAATTGACAAACTATATAATCCTAACCCCGGGAATGGTATTAAAAAAATAAAAACAACATGCTTTTGGCGACATAAAAATTTTACCCAAAAATTTGTTAAAGGTTTTACTATTTTGGAAAAGGAATATTATTCAACGGCGAACCTAAACGCAACTCAATCCTATAGAAGTAATGTATTATACTAGCACGAAAAAAAATGCTATATAAACATAAAATGTGGCGGCGTTATATGCAGGGTTTAAAAAATAATAAGTATTACATAAAGAAGACGGTATTGAGTTCAAAAATGAACCCGGCATAATAATCCCTTGGCGTTAGTAAACGTGTTAAAAATAGAGAGATATTTTTTTTCGTGCTTTATCGCGATGTTGCGTTCAGATGATTTGAAAATTTAAAACGTCGGTTTTGGTTTTCGTGATAAGGTCAATGCGCATCTGAATTTAACACCGTGTTCTTTTTCTGCGATTTAGCATTAAAACCCCGAAACTTTTTTTCCCCTAATGTAGCACTAATGTAGGCACAAAGATCAAAAAGAAACGGCCCCCCCAGCAATAAAGAGCAGCAAAAAATTCCCAGCCATTTTGGATATGCTAGAGAAGGCGTGACGTAAAGATATTTACCAAACGAGTTTTTAATGTGGAGGGAAAGAATTAGATAATGTTACTTCAGAATTCCAGTTTCACATTCAAAAAAATGGCTTAAAAATGACTTTAATATAAATTCCCATGTGCTGGCTTCATGCGGACAAAACAAGAAAAGGCCATTCCCATGGATATATTACTATTTATGTATAAGTTATCGTTTTATTTTAAATTTAGGAGTTTATGAAAGCGACGCGAAGCGAAGCTTGCGAAAAATCCATAAAATTAAAAAAAATAAACGGTAAAAAAATTAAGATTGTCTCGACTTTGACTTTGACTTTGACTCGTATTATAGCCCTGCCCCCCCCTTTTTGATTGACATTTTTTCACGTGTTAAGTACGGTTTAGAGTCAGTGTCGCGGGGTAAAATTTCGTTTTGAGCTAGCAAAACATGACTTAAAACCTATCTATTTCCTTGATGCAAACCCCCTGTTGGGGACCTAACATTTTGCGCATCAAGTTGCAAGAGTATTAGTAGAGATCGTGTGAGGAAAAAATGAATAGATTAGGAACAAAAAAAAAATTTGAGAGAAAAAAGAGTGCAAGAAGGTGTTACATTAAAACTAATTAAAGTAAGAGCTTTGTGTTAAAGGGGGGAAAATGTGATCAGTCTGGCAGATTGCCTGACTGAACTGTTCTTGAGTTAAAAAAACAACGGTAGATGGTGGTGACTGCTCCACAGCTCGCGGAAAAAAGGAGAATTTTAATAGTCTGTGGAAGAGGTTTTAAGTCTGTAGGAGGCAAGTGGTAATGTCTAGTTGATCGTATTGGGGTGCAGATATTGGGAAAGCTAAGAGTTTATAGTGATTTCAAATTGAAGAGAGTGCTATCAATTCTTTTTGGTCAAGCGTACACCACTGTTGGGACTGTAGATATTTGTGACGTTGTGTTTTCCCTAGTCATTCTTGACCCACCTTGCTCCTCTACGCGGAAAAATTCAAGCTGTGAGATATGTTATCGGTGAAAGGGCCCAAAAAGGTAGAGCAGTACTCAGGCTAAGGGCGGACAAAATGTTTTTTTTTTTTAAAAAGTAGACTTGAGAGATTCTGAAAGAAACTTTAATGTTCCTCCTCAGAAAGCCAAGTGAATTTTTGCTTTTTGACAGATGCGGTTGATTGTGTGTTCCGGACGGTCAAAAGGGGATGCAACACCAAAAAATATTTAGCCAATGGTACGATTGAAGTAAGCAATTTGAAAAAAGTACTAAGTTTTTTAATTGGATGTTTGGACCACTGATATGGATGACTTGACACTTTGAGGATTGAACTCCCTGTCCCATTTATGGCTCTAAGCCAGGTGTGTTAAGGTCTTTTTTAAAATTTCCGATTTTGGGAAAACCGTGGGAGGGTCATTCAGATTGCAGTGTCACTGCAAAGAGTCTAAATTTCGATGGGGATTCTGGGGGGTCATTGAATTACTAAAAAAAATTAATGGCCCCCCGCACAGATGAGGGCTCCCCGATGGCCCAAAATTGGGTTAGAAGAAAACCCATTGGGGAACGACAAAATGAGGCGGTTATCAAGAAACCCTTTAATCCATTGAAGAGCAAAACCTCTAATACCAAGACGGGGTTTCAAAACTAGTTTTTCATGATTGACCAGTAAGATAAGATCAGTTTGCGTCTTTTTTGAAAGAGATTTCAGAGGTCAACACCAGCATGAGGAGTGAGTCTCACAGGACTGTTTTTTCTCTGTAGCCGTGTTGCAAAAAATGTGGGTTTCCCAAAATTTTACAAAGAATAAGGTTAGAGATATTGCCCGTAGTCCGCGGGGGGGGAAAAGATCTCCTTTTTTGTGATGGGCACTACATTTTCACCTTCCAATCTTAGGGAGAGTTCCAGGTAATGGTTTTTTTTGGAAAATTTGTTTCGAATGGGAATGTAAGAGGACAGTTGGCTTTTTATGGTCAGGGCCCCAGGCTTTTTTGGGGGATTAAAATTGGAAAGAAGTATCAATACCCTTTGAGTTTTTGTAATGTTGCCATTTTTATTGAGGGGACTTTCTCCATGATGCATCACAAGTTTTTTATTACAGAGATAGCTGAGGCTGTTAGGAGATTTCAGGCTGAAGACGATTGGAATTGTCATTTAGAATACTTTATGGATAGAATTTTTTTAGTAGGATGCAACAGAAGCTGAATTTATTGGAAGCTTTAAAAAGCGTAAAGAGTTTTTTTTAAATTAGGTTTAGAGGACTGAACATCTTGGGCTACATTAAGAATGTCTTTAAGATATGTTCTAGAAAAGTTTTTTATAATTCCTGAAAAAAAAGCTTTAGTAAGGAATTTTTTTTCGATCGTGTATTTACCCGATTTTCGATGTGGTTTTGGCAGGGATTCTGGCAGAGGTATTAATTGAACTTGGAATATCATGGCATTATACATGGGAGATTTAAATCCTTTATGGTGAAAACGACCGCTGTCAAACAGCATCTTATCTTGTGAAGACTGCATGCTGTTTTGTTGAAACTGCGTGGAACTTGTTCAAAAATTTAAAATGCTTTCCCTTTCTGAAAAAGACATTGATCAAAAGTCCAATTATAGCTATTTAGTAAAGGACATGTTATTTTGCATAAATGAATCTCTTTTTTGTCAAGATGACAGCTGTCTTGTCAAACGACCCCTATTACCGGTCCCGGTGGCCTAGTGGTTAGAGCGTCCGCCTCGGAAACGGGAAAGGGCATGGTTTCGACCCCGCCACGAAATACAACATCGTACTAGTATTTCATCAGTTAGCATAAAATCTGTACCACTATAGTTCCGAGTCCGCGTAATGCCTAATCGAATTAAATTGCTGAACGAATACCAACTATCATGATTGTTTTGACGAGTGAAAAGAAAATGAATCGACCCAAAACATAACTCATTTCAGGCCATTCATTTATACAATGTATATCATTTAACTCTGCCAAATCATTATGATAGCATCATAATGATCTATCGTTAGTTGCTTTCTGTATCATTGAGAAGGAAACATGATCAAGTTTCAGGGTACATTAATTCTTCTTACTTTACAAAGAACTGATTTTCTCATTTATACAGGGATTTCTTTGCCAAATCCTGATTGAAAGACAAGATAGTCTATAATGATGCCAAATCATATGTAGAAACCATACTAGAGCGAAATGCCTTTTGAATATACGATCATGATCCCATGACTGCGAGCTCGTACTTCTCCGGAATTGATGTGTTTAAAGGTCCATTATATCTCTTCATGATATACTTTTCATGAAAAACATAATATAAAATATAAGTTGACAGATTGTAGACTAACACAAATGGTACACGATGTGCAAATATCTACCGTGAAATAACATTTATACGCATTGAAAAAGTTTATCAAATCTCGCTATTTAGTATTTTGTATAGATGTCAAAATACTCACATTGTTTACATTTTGCACTGGCGAGAATTCCCAAAGATGGTCCGTAAAATGAAATAATTTGAATTTGAAAAAACCGTCGACGAATCACATTTTTTTTCTGCTACATCATCAATAAATGTACTCGCGAAAGTTAAGCGAAGCATACGGAATGTATACGGAAAACGTCAGAAAATTGACGAAGATGCGAAATATACAAATCAGATATTTTGTAAACAATTGAATGATGGAATATTCTTACTTATTTACTCTTTGTAGTGATGTTTTCATCAGCAAGCATGCACAGTTTGTATCTATTAACCGTATTTTGACACACATTTTACTGTATAAACTGCTTTTGGGAGAAGGCCTTTAAATGATTTACATATGTTAAATAAATTGTCTTACTTTTTTAACAATTACTATAAAAAGATATAATTGTAATTGGTAGTTCCTAAAAATGTACTCGTAACTTCACTCACTTAAAAAAACGACGTCCAATAAAACGCTAATGCTTTGTTTGTTCCAACAGATTCCATATTGTAGAGAGTAAAACAAAACGTTTTGAGGATGCTTTGCAAACATCCGACATACACAAAGGCAATATTTTTCTCGGGTTTCTTGGGTACAAAGTACCGCTACTTATCGAAAATGCTTTCATTTTCGAACATTCACAGTACTTCCTGAAAATGTGCTTTTCTAACACACACGAATCATTTAGTTATGTTCACTCAAAGTTTATTGTTCGTTTGATAAATTCTGCCTATGTTAACTTCACAAGCACTTAAATACCGACACTTCTTCCCTGCTAATTATAATGAGGAGGTAATAGGACAAACATGTACGATAAATCTTTTCAGCAATTAAACATAACCACTATTCTTGCTTCTAGCTTCAATGATAACTGTCAGTACAGAGTAAGAATAATTATTTAAGTTAGTTGCATGCC
>CM037780.1:77113981-77163981 GCA_021229015.1 Solen grandis | reverse complement strand
AAACCTTGCCCTTTGCAAATGCGGGAAAAAAAAAGAAAGGGACCACACCTCTACCTGTTCCCTTTTTTTAAGGGAAATTTTTAAATGAAATTAGCATATACTGCACAAGATTACGGAGCAACAAAATTTTAGTTTTTGGGATTCCTTGCTTTTTTTTTTTTAATTTTCCTGACAGAAAAAAAGGAAATAAAAGTCTTTGGGGGATCCCCGGGCCAAAAACCCATACAACGTCTATTTTCTTTTTTTTTAAAGGGTCCACTGACAAATTTTCATCACTTTCCACTTTTGCCCTACAGGGGGACACCCCCACTGCAGTACATGCCAAAGACAAGGGGCCCAATAATACCACCCCCCCAACCCCATTTTCTGACAAAAATTCAAAGGGCCCAAAGGAACTACCATTTCTCCCAAAAAGGGCTCTGCACTGATCAGGGAGATATACCATTAATTTTTTTTTTAATGGTATTGAAAGCTCCCATTTTATCAAACCCACAACCTCAAATTTACAGGGTTGATAGCCTATTTTTTGGGTAAAGGGGACCAATTCCCCATAAAATTTAAAAAAATACTAGTATAGAAACCCTTTTTTTTTGAAACACTATTAAAAATAACCCAAACCAGTTTGTCTGCGGCGGGAAATAATGTGACAAAGGGGTACCCCTCCCCCTTTTTTGGGGTGTACATCAGGGCCCAGCATTAAAAACCACTCGTCCCCAACAGGTCCTCGAAAACAAAATTTCGTGCCCCCTAGGACTTTAAATAACAACCCCAACTTAACCCATTTTTTAATGGGAACATGTTTAATCCTTTAAATCGGAATTTTACAAATTGGGGAAAACACCTTCGTATACCCCCGGGAGCCAAATAGACTACACGAAATGAAAATATGCCGACCACCTAAGTTTTTTCCCTTTTTTTTTTTTTTTTATTTACAACCATTTTTTTTTTTTTTTAAAGGCCCAAAACAGACCCAGTTTTTTTTCAAAGGTTTTAATTTCCCAAAATAATTAAAAATTTGAGTGGAAGTTTTCCCATTAAAATTTAACTTTTTAAAATCGGGAAGAAAAACCCCAAGGAAAATTAACTATCCCAAAAAAAATCCCAAACCAGCTAAATTTTTCCACCAATAAAAATTCAGCACAAATTTTTTTTTAAAGTAGGTGGGAAACACATTCCCCCATTTTTTTTTTATGGAAAAATCAAAACATGACTTAGTTCCCTGACGGGATCATTACCTGGGAACTTATAAGTTTTGCAAAGAAATAAAAGGGGGGTTGGGATATTTTTTTTTGGGGAAAAAAAAAAAATTTAAATCACCCCAAGTTTTTAAAAGTTTTACTTACGCTAAGTTTTTTTTGTGGACTTTGAGTGGGGTCAGCCAAGGGTTTTCCCCCAGAATTTTTCTTTTTACTATGCCTTAAAAACCATGGAAAAACCAGTTTAGCATTTATTTTAAAAATATTTGCTGCATCTAAAATTTTTTTGGGGAATTAATTTAAAAAGAGTTAAATCCCTTGAAAATAACAAATGGTTTTTAAACTGGCTTTTTTCCCCTAAAATTTAAAATCCTTTTAAAAAATTTTTTCCAAAGAAAATTTTCTTTTTTTTGTATAACTGGTCATATAAATTTGTCCCCTTTTGTATTTTGGGGGTAATCCATTCCCTAAATTTGGATTTTACTATAAACAAGGGAAAAAAAGTACCCTCTTCAAATTTAGGAGTGACCATTTTTGACAAATACCAATCAAAAGGGATCAATCTATAAATCATTTTTTTTGGGGAAAAAAAATTTTTTTTGCAACTTTTCCAAACCCCTCCTCAAGGGTTTCTTTTTTGGGACCAGTATTTTGATACCTTAAAAATTTTAAAAAAATTTCCCGCCCTGGGCAAGAATAAAATTTCAAACTTTTAAATTTTTTTAAAAAAAAAACACTACCCCGGGGCCATTTTTTTTCTCATAAGTTTTTAAAAATACATAATAAAACCTGATTGCAAAAGTAAAATGTTTTTGTTTTTAAAACATCTAACTTCTTAAAAATAAAAATTTTCTTGTTTTTTTTAAAAAAAGAAATTTTTTCACAAAGTACAACCAAGAAAAATGGTAAAAAGACCCAAATTTAAAAAAAACCAAATGCATTACTTAGATTTTTGTTTTATTTTTTTAAACAAATCATTTTTTTCCCATAGGGTTTTTTTTTTTTCGGGGTTTTGGGACTTTCAGTTTAAAATTACAGTGCTGTAAAGCCAAAATTTTTTATAAGAAATCAAAAAAAAGATAAAACTAACATGGGGGGGGCATGTTTTCGAAACATTTTACCATAGACCATCTAGACTGCAACAGATCACTTTTTGGATTGTTTCCCCTTTAAAAAAAATATGCTTTAAAAATGAAATCATTAAAACTTTAACCCTTTTTAAGTCTTTTGGGAACTTGTGACTCCCTTTTGAAAAACCAGTGCAGACCAAAATCAGCCGCCATCTGGGCATTTTCATCATGGTCTGAAATGTTCGCAAAAAAATAAATAAATTTTCAGCAAGCACCCCCAAAATTTAACAGATAAATTTCATCTAGAATGAAGAGAGGACAAGTAAAATTAAGAAATCACTGATAGATTTAATTACATTCAAAAAATTCAAAATTTTTTTCATTTCTGAAAAAACACATATTGTAAACAAAAAAAAAAGGGGGGAGGACTGCAACCTGCAAAATAGATTTTAAACCATTTTTAAGCCCCCGAGATCAGAAGATTTTTTTGAGATTTAAAAAACAATCCCTAAAAAAAAACACCTGAAAAAATTAATGGATTCCCTTAACCCAATTGTTTTTTTTACTCTGCCCTTTAAATTTTTTTTTTTCATGAAAATTTGTCTAATTAAGTTAGAAATGGGCAAAATTTAAATGCACAAACAAATTTTAAAAGTAATTCAAATTTTACATTTTAATATAATACAACTGACTTAATAACTGCAAAATAGTACGGGAGCCCCCAAGTGTAAGGCCCAAATTTTCAAAAGGGTCTTTCAACAATGTTTTGGGGTTTCAGGCTCACAAATAAGAGGGGGGGTTTAAAATTTTAGTTGCCCTTGGGGGACTCTCGGGAACAACCATTAAGTTATTTAGCAGACAAAGGGGACTTAAATTTACCCTTAGGTACATTTAAATTTATACTTAAAACGGGCCATTTTGGGAATATTGATAAGTGCTAAAGGGTGATTTTTTTTGTTGTATTTTTTGTGTTTTCCCAATAAGATATGCTTGTTGCTCTCTCTTTTCTCTCTCTCTCCTCTCTCTGGTAGTTTTTTTTCAGTGGAGTGATTTGGGGTGATGTGAAATAATTTTTTGTGTTTGAAATTTTTTGGTTTTGTAATCTTTGAAATTTAAATTTTGGGAATTGTGAGAATTTTTTGGGTGTAATGAAAGGGAAAATTTTGTGAATGTGAGAATAATTTGTGTAATGCGGGGAAAATTTTGGGGAATGGAAAACTTGTGAAAGTAAAAAATTTTTTGTGAAATGTTAAAAAAATTTTGGGAAAATGAGAAGTGTCAGGTAATTTTTTGGGGTTTTGAGAGGTTGTTTTGTGAAATTTTTAAATTGATAGAATAACCAACCATTTTCACTTCCCTTTAAGAGGTGTTTCCCCTTTTAGTTTTTTTTTTTTAATTCTTCAAAAATTTGAATTTTCAAGTATGTTATGTAAAAATAATGTACAAATAATAAAGAAAAGAAAAAATCCCCCACTTTAATAAAAAAAAACATTCAATATCCATAAATTAACTTTTCCTAAAAACTTAAATTACATCTCTAAAAAAAAACATTTTTTTATGAAAATATTTTTTAAATTTTGTACTTGATAAAAACAAAAAATTAAATTTTAAAGGTCCCCAAATTCATTTAGAGAGCTACTGAGCTTTTTTCTATGGAAACGGGGACCAAAATGCTTATTTTACAAACTAAAATGATAGAAATTTCTTTTATGTTTTAAAATTTGTTTTTTAGCAAGATCTGTTTTAACAATAGGACCCCGCAAGATCATGTTTTAGATCCCCTTTAAGGTGATAAAAACCCTTTAAGCAACAGCGTTTGGGAAACCTTACATCCAAAAAATTGCAAATACCCCAATTTTTTTTTTTTACTTCCATTTCTTGCAAAAAGCATTGCCATGGTAAACGTATTTTAAAAGCCCCTTTAAAATTTTTTTAAAAATTTTTGTCTTGCCCTTTTTTTAAAACCCTTGGTATACTATGCCACATATCTAAAATTTCAGAAAATTTTTTTTGTGCTTTTTGCACACCTGTCAGAAAAAAGGAAAGGGTTCGGGCAAAAAATTTTTTCCCTGATAAATATGGAAATTTTGGGTATAAGTTTTTTTAGTTCCCAAAAAAAAAAAAAAAGATTTTTTAAAAAAAATTTTTTTGATGCCATAAATCCCTTGAAAAAGGGGTTTATAAAAATGAAACAAAATAATGCAGTTTTAAATAAATATCCCTTTATTACTTTTAAAGTAAAGCAAAAAAAAAATGTTTTTTGCAAAGATTTTTTTTTCCCCAAAATTCACTGTTTCCTACAACAAAAAAACCAAAACCTTTGCATTTTTTTGCTGGGGAAAATTAAAGGGAAAAAAAAAATTTTTTCCCTTTTGTAAGGGTTCCCACTATGTTTTTCCACTAACCTCTACAAAGTTTAACCCAAAGGGTACTCAAATTAAACTTTAAAAAACCTTTTTATCCGTAAAAGGGCCCAAATTAAGTCTAAAATGTAGGGGAACCTTTACAAGGACATTACCTTAACCCAAAACCCTGTTAAGGGCCCAAATTTTCCCTTTTCTTTGGCCTGTAAACCCTCCCCAAAAACAAAATCACAATTTTTTTGTAAACCAGGAAAAATACAAATGAAACCGAATGAAAACCCCCAATAATTTTATTTGAATATTTTTGTAAAGACAAAAAGGGCCAAAACTTGTTTTTTAAACAACTGATTTCCCAGATGAGGAAACAGACTAATTTATACTTCTTTTTGACAAAGTTTTAAAAAAAGTGAACCAAAGCTAACCTTTAATCTAAAAAAAAACAATTCACATACAAATTTACACCAACTAAAAAACCAATGAGAAAAGGTATTATTTTTTTCACTTTTCCCATGTTTTTTTAAACACAAATTAAAAAATTTAAGGGAAACATGATTAAGCACTGAACTTTTTTTTTTCTTTAAATAAATTTACCAAAAATACTTTAAATTTAAAATTTCATTTAACGGGCCCCTCCCTTATTTTAATTAAATGAAAAATTTTTAAACTTTGCCCATAATTGATTCTGAAAAAACTTGGAAGGCATACAGTTTAGTATGTTAGTTTCACAGTATTAAAAAAAAAAGATATTACCTAATTTGATCTACTTTTTTGGGGCAATTAAAACAAATTTCTTATAAACAAAAATTTTGGGGAACGTCAATTTTTTGGTTATACAAACCCCCTTTTTTTTTTGGGGTTTTTTTCGATGACACGATAACATCACAAAAATTCATTTTTATTTAATAAATTTTTGAAATTTTTCAGTTTTGAACTTGCAAAAATAAGTAATTTTTTTAATAAACGTACATATCATGGGTAATTAAAAAAATTTTTACTAAAAAGTTTAAAGCACACCTTTTTTTCTGCATTTTTTTTCCTAAAAGGGGTTTACCGGGGTCTCTTAATACAAAATAGAAGACCCCGGGTTTCTTAAAAAATTTTTGATTTTTTGAAAAGGTGACATTTTAAACTTAACAATTTGATTTGTTTAAAAACAGGGGAAAACCAGAGCTTTTTGAAAGCTGACAGTGGAAAAAAAAATTTAAAAAATTTTAAATATTTGCAACTATACCCCAAAAAAATTTACATTCAGCTATGTTTGTTGTTCCTTTTGTGAAAAATTTGTATCACAGTTCTTCTTTTTTTTCCTTTTTATGTTTTAGGAAATTTGCATTTTGGAAGTTTAGTCAAAACTATTGTAAATGCTCTCTCTATTTGTTTTATTTACCAAAGTATTGCAAAAAACCCCTCAGTGTCCTTTTTTTGGGGCCCATTAAGTTAATAAAGATCAAAATCTATCCCTTTTAAAATTTTCTGCAAACTAAATGAAATACAAATTTTTCTATCAGTATAGATTTCCCGGGGACTACTTCTTTCAATTATCAAGGAAACATACCCAGCATTAGCATAAAAAAAAAGGGAAAATTTTTTTTTGTTTTAAGGGGATTTTGGTTATATCTCATCTAGAAGTGAAACAATTTTCAAAATTTTTCAATCAGCTACGCGCTCATGAAAATAAAAATTTTTGTATCACTACTCGATGGGGTTATAACCCATATCCACAAAAACAATCAAATATCCTCTATGCACCCACGGAAAATTTTCTGAAAATTTGATTTAATATATCTGTAAAAATTAAAAAGACCAAAGTTTTTTTTAAAAATTTGCAAAAAACACAAAAACCCTTTTTTTTCAGGAAACAAATTTAAGTTTTAAAAAATATTTTCGGGTTACATAAAAAATTTTTTGGGGGGAATCAATTAAAATTGTCGGTTAATGTGGCCCCAACATTAAAAATGGTCTATATCCCCCAAACCAAAAAACTCAACATATGAAATTGACTTTTTTAACTGTCACTGTCAAAAATGTTATTAAAAAACTTTAAAACCCTTAAACCCCTTTTTCCCTCATATAGCCCTCTTTTTGACCCCACTAAATTTGGGTCCCCACATAAAGCCTAAAACCAACAGAAAACCAAAGTTAAACCTTAAAAAAAAATTTTAAATTTACAAAATCTTCATTACCAAACCACTGAGGAGCAACCCAACAGCATAAAACCCGATCAGCCTGCGATTTTTCGCAGGCTTACTGGTTTTTTTGCTGTTTGCATAAGTCTTTTCAAAGGGACCCTAAAGAGGGAAAAGGGGTTTAAACTTTCCTTCCGCAAATGGGTAAAAAAAATAACGATTAAAGTTTTTTAGTTAAGTAAGCTCAAACGAAAAAATATTTTAAACCTAAAAGGGCCTTCTTCGTTTTTAAAACTGCACTGGGAGGGCAAGTGGTTCTACTTTTTAACTGTTTTTCACTAAAAACCAAACCTAATTGGAAGTTTGTTTGCTTTGCCGTTTCCTGTCACAATCATATTCTGAACGAGACTTTTTGGGCTGCTCACCGGTCACTTAAATGGCCAGTGAAAACCTGTAAAACGAACATTCCCCCTTTAGAATTCAAAATTGGGAACACACACTACATAAGAGGTTTAAACCTTTTTTCCAGCCAATAAGTCCCGACCTTCAAACAATCATATTATGGGGCCCTATAACAGGTGAGAGGGTTTGAAAAAAAAAAATTTAATTTTTTTTTTGGGATCGAAAAATGAACCCTTTTTGGGAGCAACCTTTATTTTTTAACAAACTGTCTAATTTTGGCCCCAACAAGGAATATTTCCTATGGCAAACATTTCCCGGTTTTCGGGAAGTATGACCGATGAACATCCAGCCCTCCATGCTTTGGGGAAAACCCAGAAGGCAAGGACAACACAGTTTCGTGGGACCTTTAACTTCCCCTACAAAATTCCCCTGGGAAAATTTCACAGTGTAACTTACTTTTTTTGAAACCTCTCATACAATTTGTAACTGCATGAATTAGAGAAATTTTTAGGGAAAAAACCTGTAAAGGTCTTTAATAAAGAAGGGAAGAAATCTGAGTACTGACAAACTTAAAAGGAAAAGTTAAAAAATTTACGCATTAATTTTTCCCCTGACCAAGCTAGGAAAAAATTAAAAAAATTCAATTTAATTTTTTCAAATTTTCAAAACATTTCTTTGTAATTTTCTTTTTTTTTCAAAAATCAGTTTTTTCTTTTTTTGTTTTTTTTTTTATTTTTCCCTCTCAAATTCTTGGGGGGACCCAAAAAAGGGGAAGTAAAAATTTAAGGAATCTAACACACCTGATATCCTTTTCAAACCCTTTTTTAAAAATTATAAATTCTTAGTCAAAAGAACCAGTCAACCAAAAAAAAAGTCTTTTAAATTTTTTACGCCGAAAGAAAAGATGAAAAAGCAACTTATTTTATCATAAAACCCTTTTTATACAGACTCTTCCTTTTCAAACAACCCAACTGCTTTTGCAACCAATGCAGACCCCAAAATCACTTGCATACCGTCAGTCCCTCCATGATCTGCACCCCCGGGGGGGTTTGCTTCAGTCCCAAAAAATTTTTAGCAAGCCCCCCCCCCCCTAAAAAAAAATTTAAAAATACAAATCCCCCAAATTTTAAAAGGCCCAAATCCAATTAAGAAATTTAGCATGGTAAAAACTTGAAGAAAAAAAATGAAGATCAAACCCTTACACATTTGTAAAATTACCATGAAAAACTAAACCAAGGGGTTTCCTTTTTTTCACTTTGGGGGCTAAAAATATACGGGCTGATCTCCAAAAAAAGTCTCCCCTATTGTTTAAATAAAGATGGGTATTTTATACTTCACAAAAAATATTCAAAAGCAAAAAAAAATGTGATAAAATTTTATTACAAAATTTTTTAGTTTTTTATTTTCAATACATCAATTGGGATAAAGCAGAAATTTTAAAAAAAAACACACAAAACAAGTAAAACAGACCCAAAAAAAACAATCCCCCGCCCAAAACCTCTTTTACAAAACCATTTTTTAAAAATTCCCTTAATGATTGGTGTTTCACCTCCTTGAAAAAATGCAAACAAAACAAAAAGGGGGCATTTCATCTTTTTTCTTCAGAAAATTGATTTCAGATTTTCAAAAAAAAAAATATTTTTTGCCCTTTAGAAAACATTTTAGATTTTTTTTTTTTTTTAGACCTGGTTTTTTTTTTTTTTAGAAAAATCACATAAAAAAAAAGCATGAGCTTCGCGTGCCTATTAGTTTTTTTAGATTTTTATGACTCACCTATTGCAACTTTTTTGGGGTTGGGAAAGTCATGGGGGCTGAACTGGGTTTCCCGAAGTACCGCAACCGGACCCCTTTTCTTTTCCCCCCCAGGGTTTACCTGAAAAAAAGAAATTATCTAAATATGGGACAGACAGGTTTCCCCTTAAAAACAGAAATTCTAAAATGGGACAGACAGTCTATTCTTCTTCTTTTTTTTTTGTAATGGGAAACAAACATTTTCTGATTAAAAATGGGCCCTTTTTTTAACCTTCAATCAAGGATTTTTTTTTTGCTGAAAAACAGCACCAGAAAGGACATTGGGTTTGGTTTTAAAAAGGGGTCCCTTTTTATACCCCCAGCCCATTTTGCAATTTAAAACCCCTTTTGGTTTTTTTATTTCCCAAGGGATAGCAATTTCAAAAACATGGGAACAAGTTCCTTTGGGGGAACCAGTAAATGATTTCCCCCAGTTCCTTTGCAACCCCCTTTTGCCAGTGGGCCCGGCAAGGGGGCCCTCTGGTACCCCAAATTTATACATCTTTTGGGTTTTTGCAATTCCCCCGGGGGAAGTGGGCCCAAGGGTGGGGTTTGAAACCCCCCAAACCCCCCCAAAAACAAAGCAGACCTCAAAACCCTGCTGACTATTTGGGTGTTCCAAACAGAGAGAGAGAGAGAGAGAGAAAAGAAAAGGGGGACTAAGTGTTGAAAAAATTTTAAAACAAAACTAGTGACAAAAAAAACCCAAAAATAAAAAAAGTAATCCTCTTGAATATTAAGGTTAAAAAATTAAAACTTGATGAACACTAAATTTTCGAAATTTTGAATAGAATATGACGAAACAATGTTTTTAATGGAGGAAAAATGATCAGACAGCTACCACGAACGTGCCCCCCCCCTCCTACAGTCCCGCAGCCATGGCTCATCCCAAAATAAAAGCTATCAAAATTTTTTTAAAAAAATAGGGCAGGACGCAAAAGGGAAACCCCGGGTTTTTTTGGAAATTTTTTATGTGATAAACAAATTTTCTTTGGGTTGCAGCAGGTTTGCTGAATCTACACAAAGGGGCTTCAAACCCGTTATAAACCATTTTACTCCAAAAAAACTACTAAAACCCAAAAAAGACTTACCAAACACCTAAACTAATTGCGGTAAAATCCACACAAATTTTTCAATCGAAATACTACGGGACTCTTAAGATTCCCAATTTGAATCAGAAATTTAAAACCCGAAATTTCCCTACCCCCGGGGGCAAAAGGTTACTGTCAAATTTTTAAAAAAAACTCCCCAAAAAAACGAAAGTTGGGGTTTCTATATAGCACCAAGGGGAAGAAATGAGGGATAACTGAAAAAGTCCCTTTTCATTCAGAACTGTCCCTTTCATACAAAAAATTTTAATCTACTGTCTGTCTGCAAAAGGGAAACAACTTCCAGCATTTTTCAAAAAAGATTTCCCGCCACCCTTGGGGGAAAAAAATAAAAACCGACTCCACCGCCCCAAAAACTTGTTGTTTCAAATTTGATGAGATTTTGTCTGCACAGGGATAAACCAACCCCAGAGTGAGACCCAAACTCCCTAAAAATAAATATTTTAGGGCCAACAAGATCATTTTTTAAAAGAATCATACCTTTTGAAAAAGGTACTTAAAAAAAATAAAAAAAAAATTTAAGCCAAAGTGGGAATTTCAATTTGTCACCCCCCGAGACCCCTTTAAAAAGGAAATGTTTGGTTTTATACCAAAACAAACTATGAAAGGCTGCCCAAGAACTTCTCAGGGTAATTTTTTAACTCTTTTATATCAGAAAAATTCATTTTACAAATTTATGACTAAAAAAGAATAATGTATTAAAATTTAAAAGAACTTTAAATGTACCTGAAATAATGTTTTTTTTTTGTTGTTTTTTTTAATGTTTTTTTTTTTTTCCAAGCAACTAGATAAAATCTAAGCTAAAAAATTTTATAAACAAGAAAAGTTTGCGAAACATATGCCCCCCCCCCCCCCCATATCCCTAAAAATGTATATACTATATTACATGCAAGTTTTTCCTTCATAATGTTTGGGTTTTTCATAAAAAAAATTTTCCAAAATTCAAAAATTTGAGTTTAAAAAAAAAATTGGCTTTAAAAAGTGGAACTAAAAAATTTTCTGAAAAAAATGGGCTTGGGGAAAATTTACCCCAAGTCCACAAAGGTTTAAGTAAAAAAAACAATTTTTCAATTTTAAACAAACAAAAAAATTAAGACTTAGGTTCCCCAAGGTTTTTTTAAATTTTAAAAAAAAAAAAAAATCACCCCTTTTAGCCGTAAGCAAAACATCCACAAAAATGAAAGAAAATGATACATCTCCTTCAAATATCCCCAAACTTTAAAACAAAAAAAACATTTTCAAAAATAAATTATGTTAACTGATCTAATAATAAAAAAATCTTTTTTTCATAAATTCCATAAGGGGGCCCAAATCACAAAAAATAAAAACAAATGCAACCTTGTGCCTTTACCTTTTTAGGTATTGACCAAACCCAAAAATTTTTAGGGGGGCATCTACTAATCCTAAGCCCAAAAACCACTGAAGTTTTGAAAACTTGAAAGGCAAATAAACGCAAGTTATCACCGGAAAAAGGTCTGGTTTTTAAAAATACACATGTGACCTTGTGACCTTGACCTTTTAGGAAAAGACAAACCCAAAAACGAAGGAGTCATCTACTAAAACGTGAGCAACCCCCAGAAGAAGTTTTAGACTTTAAAGGGCAAATAGAAATTAAGTTTTCACTCGGGCAAAGGGCTGGGATTATACATACACAACATGTGACCTTAAAGACCTTGACCCCTTTTAGGGAAGACACCAAAATCCAAAAGGGGCCCTCACTAATCATGAGCAACAACCACATGAAGTTTTAGAAATTAAAGGTCAAATAGAACCCTTTAATTATCACTCGACAAAGGCTGGCTACTGAAAGACAGACGGCCGACCTACGACTGACAAGGAAAGCAAAAAATCCCCCTCTTTTTTTCTTTGAAGGGGGGGATAAAAAACAAAGGAGGGTTTGATCAAATTCTCCTTGAAGAACGTCGTTTAGAGTCCCCTCTGTTTTTCAATGCAAAAAAAACAGCTATAGGGTATATTTTAAACGATTGCTGCCTAATGAACCCGGGTAACCCCGATCCTAGAAAGAGACGGTTGGGATGATACAGGGGGGCGGACCCCGTTTTTGGCGGGGAAAAAAATTGTTTACCAATACACTACTTCTTTCCCTTTCCACTCCATAAGAATAATATGTCTTGGGCCCAAAAAAACTTTTTGCCCGTCAAATCCCTACTTTTTTCAAATTTCCATAAACAAACAAACCCAATTTAAAAAAAGGGGAAAACTTTAAAAAAAAAATATTCATTTTTTTTTACATAATAAAAATATATTTTAAGGCAAAGAATTTCATGGGGCTTTTAAAAAAAATACACACAGTTTAAAAACTTTTTTTTTTTTAATTTTACTTTTTCATAACATACTTTTTAATACAAATTTATCCATTTTTTAATTTTTTGAAAAGTAAAAAAGGGCACTGTTTTTCCCCGATTCCAAAGGGACCCCTATAATTTCTTTGACCAAAAAAAATGCCGGGATTTAAAAAAAAAAAAAAAAAAAAAAAAAAAAAAAAATTTAACAAAACCATAAAATATTTAAAGGGACCAGTTCCTTTGTTTTTAATAACTCTGACCATTAAAACGGGGAAAAATCACTTGAATCCATTATACTTTTTAAAAAGCACCTAATTTTTTTCTTTGCCCCATAACCTTTTTTTTCATTTTAAACTAATCAACCCAATTTAAATAACATATACCTTTATTTTGGGCTGATTACTTTTTCGTTTTAACACATTTTATTAGTCTATTTAGGGGGTCAAAAACTACACTGAAAAAAACATGGGCTTGCCAAAACCGCCATTAAATATTTGAAAAAGCATATGTTGACTTTTTTAGAAATTCTTTTGGTCCCGTTTGGCTTTTTCCAAAGGTTTAAAAAAAAGCATCAATAGTTTTTTTTCCCGTGAGGGAAATTTAAATCAAGTTCCTCCCTTTTGTATGGGGAATTTCATTCTTAAAAGTCATCTGTAAAAATAAAGAAATTTTAAAATTTTTATTTGTTTTTTAAATTCGTTTTTTTTGAACCCAAACAAGGGGCTATCACCAAAACAGCTTAATATAACTATGGCCTTTTTTTTTATCTCCAAATAAGCACCCTGGCTAACTAAATCAAGAAAAGTTTTTTCTGCCTAGATTTTTTAATCTTGGTCTTTAAAAACTTTTCTTCCTAAATTTAGACCAGTCCCAACCCCAACAAAGGAAACATCAATGCATTATTGTCATTCCCCCAAAATTACAATTAAAAAAAAAACACCAATTAAAAAAAAATAACACACAAAACAAAATTTTCTTGAGAAACCACTAAAAAGTCAAATCCCAGGCAATCTTTTAAAAGGGCTTTTATTAAAAATTTAAAGATGGCATTAGAGCATTTAAAAAAAGACCTCATCTGTACAAACAAGATTGGGCCCGTGCTGCCACAAAATAAAGCTTTCCACAAAAAAAAAACCAAGAGGGTCCTTTTTTTAAACATTGCTTTTAACCTTTTTGTAAGCATAAGCTCATAATGAAAATCGGGGAGACCAATTTTTTAAAAGCTTTAAAAGAATAGAACCCTAAAAAAGGGTTCCAAAAAAAAGAAGGCAAAAACATATCAAAATGTGTCCTTTTTCTTTCCTCCCCATATCTCTTGCCAAAAAACACGTACCAAAAATCCCTTCTTTTTGCCTTTTTACCTGTTTAGAAACTTGAGTTGTGTTTTTTAAGAGACCATGTTTAAAAAAACTTTAAAAATTGCAAATATTTATGAAAACAAAATCCCTGCTTTGGGAAATCCCTTCCCCGTTTGTTTTTACATTCCCAAGTTTTTTAAAAGATTTGGGGCAAAACATTTCAAGGAATTGCTTTTACAAGGGTGAAATTTTTAATCAATACAAAGACAAGTTTCAAGGGACACATATCTTTAAAAAAAAAAAAAAAAACAAAGAACCTAAAATCGCCACCCTTTAAAGCACATTTAAACCCCTTATATAAAGAAATTGACCCAAATTTTTTTTAAAAGAAATTTTTTCAGAAAAAATAGGAGGATTGCGTTTTTTAAGGGTGCATTATCAAACAGCTGCAGAGACTAAGTTTCAAAGGGGCAAAAAAACTTGTAAAAAAACAATGAACCAAAATTTCCACTTTTATGCACATCCCACCCAATTTTAGTAAGGGCAAAGACCAAGTTTTTTAAAAATTCCCTTTAGAGAAGTGGAGGGGTTGCGTTCACAAGGGTGCAATATCAAAACACCCCCCCAGAGACTAAGTTTCAAAGGGGCACAAATCTTTTAAAAATCCCAATTAAAAAGGGAAAAAACACCACTTTTTATGCACCTCTACCCATTATAGTTTATGTCGGGTCAAGTTTTTTAAAGATTTTTTCAAAATGTAAGGAGTTGCCTTTTCCCCAAAAATGCAATATCAAACAACCAAAAGAGACAAGTTTAAAAGGGGGACAAAACTTTTAAAATCAAAGAACGGGGAAAAACACCACTTCCCTCCATCCCACCCAATTAAAATAAGGACATTGAAACCAAATTTTAAAAAAAATTCATTTTAGAAATTGGGAGGAGGGTGGGTTTTTACAAGGCCCGCAATATCAATCAGCAAAAGAGACTAAGTTTTAAGGGACACAAATCTTGTAAAAATCAATGAAACCCAAAAAACGCCAATTCATCACATCTACCCTTATATTATGTCCCCTTGACCCCAATTTTGAAAAAATTCATTTCAAAAATGTAGGAGGATTGCATTCACAAGATATGGACGGGACACGGACAGACGGATAAGATATGAAAAAAAAGAAACCCCCTCCCCGGGGGCGTAAAAAAAACAAGCCAAAATTTCCCCAAAAACCCTCTGCAAAAAAGTTTGGGGTTTCAGAAAAAAAAGCAGAAAACAATTCATTTTAACAAAGTAATTATCCTGACTTCCTGGCTTTTGACGTAAAAAAAATGTCTCTCCACATGAAACCAAAATAAGGGGTTTTTTCATTTTTTTGAGCTTTGGGAAACCTTGAGAAAAAAATTAAAGAAAAATCTCAAATGTATATCATAAAACCCAAAATTTTAAAAAGACAGATGTGGGAAATGAGATTTAATAACAGACGGGGAAAAAATTTCTTTTCATTTTTTAAAAAGAAAAATTCAAAAAATCAGTGGGGGAAGAAATCTGAGGGCAAAACAATCGGGAAAATTTTCCCAGGCATAAACTGAACCCGCCCACTCCCTGTAGAAAAATACTTTTATCTTTGGGAAAACAGCCGTCAAACTGAACCCTTTTAAAAACCCCAATTTAGGTCTTTAATTTTTAAAAAAAACAAAACCCTTGAAACTTTAACTTTTCAATTTATGGGAAAGGGGAAAAGGATTTTTTTAAACCCTTTTTGGGACCTCTTTAGAAAAAAATACCTTTCCCGACTGCACACGTGTAAAAAGATAGTCTAATACTATCTTACACTATTTTTTAAAATTTTAAAAGAGTTTCTAATTTTAAAAAAGCATTTTGAAAATTTGCTTTGGGAATATACAATTAAGGGCCCCTACCGACAAAAAACAAAAAAATAAAAACTCCCACAGCTCTTCACAAATGCAAAAAAGTCAAATTTTTTGATCAAACTTTTTTAAAGAAAGCAAAATGACATAAATTTCAACTCCTAAGAGCCCTTTAAAAAGCAAATCTGGGGCATTTTTTTTAAAATGAATGAAAAAAAAAAGCATTTAAAAATTTTCATTTAGGGTCCAAATTTACATGTACTATACCAGAATTTTTCTAATCCCAAAATTTTTTTTTCCCTTTAAAAAACAGCAAACCCAAAACAAAACCCGAACTTAACTGTAACCCCCCATGGTGGAAAACTGACATACCAAATATCAGATCAATATCTGGGAAACGTTTAAAAAAAAAAAGAAATTTCCCGAAAACTGTTATTTTTTTTAAAAAATTTTCTACTCCCCAAAGGCCCCCTTTTTTCTTCAAAAATCATGGGCAGGAACGAAAACTCAAACTTTATCTGTAACTCATGGGGGTAGACTGGCATAAACAAATATTTGAATCAATCTTTTTAAAAATTTAGAAAAAAAGTTCCCCGGAAAAAAAGGCAAACCTTTTATTTCCCCTTTACGATGCCCGGGAAAGGGGGCAAAATTTTGTTGGGTTTTTAAAATGGGGGAAAAAGAAATTTTTTATTTACCCAGAATATTCATAACAAAAAAAAATTTTTGACTTGTAAAAATCTGACTAAATATTGATGTGCAAATGGAAAAGACCTTGATCCCTTTCAGGGGGATGTCCCGATCTTGGCGCTTCTGTTTGCCAAATGTCAAAAACAAAGAGTTTAATCTGTATTTCCTTAAACATTGAAATTTTTTTTGGTTTGTTTTTTAGTTTTACATCTCTCTGACTTTTTTTGAGTCATTTGGATATAATGTCCCACTTGATCCCCAATTTTCACACCATTTTTTAAATTTTTAAGGGCATGTATTTTAAACCACACCAAATCACAACATCCTGACACGGGCAAGTAGTCAAAGGGAAATACCTTTTATGGTTCCCGAAATTTGGGGGATTGGGTTTCCAGGGCAAAAAAAATTTTTAAAATTTTCAATAAAGTCAACCCAGTTGGATTTAAATTTTTCTTCATTTTAAAAAAAAAAAACAAAAAAAAGTAAAAAAAAAAAAAGTCATGTTCAATTTTAACACCGGATACAAAAAAAAGTTTGCCCCCAAGAAAAGTTGGTTTTTTTGTTTTTTTTAAAAATTTAAGGGCAATAACTTTCCCCTTAACCAAAAAAAATGTCTCATGATTATTCACATTTAAAATTCCCTCCAAAAACCTTTAAATTCTGGTTTAAAACAATTGATTTGGAAAATTCAAAAGCTTCTTTTAATCTTATTTTTTTCCAAAGTTTTAAAAGGGAATTCCTCTTGGGGTTTCTTCCCAATTTTTTAAACCCCGCAAATTCCCCCCAAAAGCCTAACAGCACATAGGTTTTTAAAATATTAATTAAATTTTTTTTTTAAAAAATCTGCCAAAAAACTACTTTTGGAAAAGTTCTGGTTCATAATTCAGGCAAAAAAACTCTGATTAAAAAAAACGGGAAAATGTAAAACTAAGCAAATACCTTTCAGTTATTTCAAATCATTAAAAAATGTTTCCCCAAAAACAAAACCCCTTTGTTTTCAAAAGTAAAACCCATGAGTTCAAACAATTTTGACCAGAGCAAGGGCAGGAACTCTTGGGATTTTAGAAGCAAACCCTTTTGCATAAATATCAGAAAATGTAATTATTCCCTGTTTTAATTTATACTCCCAAAAACATATTTTTTTTTTAAAATTTTTTTTCAGAACGAATGCCCAAAGACTGAAAAAACAGACAACACAAAACCCAAAATTCAAAATTATCCTAATTTCAGTTGGAAAAAAATGGGATAGATTATAAATCATTTTGTCCCCAAATTAAAAAAAATTTGAAAATACTCAACTTACCTACTAAACAATCTTTAGGCCCTTGGAAAATTTTGGGGCCAGGGGGCCCCTCTGAATACAAAAATATAAAAAAACGTAAAAATACTGTGCATATTGTTTTAGAGGTCCCTTTTCTAATCCCTTTTTTTAAATGCAACAAGGGAATATGTTTAAGGGAGTACCATTGTCTAATTTTTTACATCCCAAAAAAAAAAAAGAAAAAAAGAACAAAAATTTTTTCTAAAATGATTAATGCAAATGTAAACCCCCTATCCCCCGCTGTCTTCATAAAATTGGGGGAGTAGGGTGCAATTTGGTTTTCCAATTTCTGGTACCCCTACTTAACGCAGCAAAGGGATAATAAGGTACAAGTAAAAAATGCATTAAAGATTTTCCCATCTAATAACCACCCAATTCCCACCAAAAATATTAAATATAACTTGACAAAAATAAACTTAAAGATGTCAAACCACCCCCGCATTCAGCTACATGTAACAAACCCCTCACAACTGTTAGGGATTTTGTTTCCTCTTTCATTCTTTAAGCCTTGATGCAAATGCAATGTAGAGGTTTTTAACCCAAAAACTGAAATGCAGGGCACAAGACATACTGACAAAAACATATGACTTAAATTCTTTTTATTACTGCTCCCTTTTAAGAGTTTTTCTCCCTGAAAACTATTAATTATCCCCCTGAAAATAAAAAAAAATATTTTCCCCCATTTTTCTATGGTGAATTTTGAATTTCTTTTGAAATTTTAAACAGAAAACATTTTAAAAGTGGATTATACCCCTGAGTTTTTTTTCAAGATTCAATTTCATTTTTTTACATTTTAAGAAACTATAATTTTTCCCTAGGGGTTTAGTGCTTAGACTTACGTGTGGAATTTTCTTTCCCCCAAAACTAACAAAACTTGAAAAAAAAATCTCAATGAAACAAATTTTCCCTTTTTAGATATCTTTTAAAAATGCCCAAAAATCAAAAAACATTACCATCCAATAAAATTTTAAAAAAAATCCCCTTTCCCCCTTTGGGAAATCATAATAAAAATAAAACCCCAAGAAATTGAATTCCCTTTTACCTAAAGATTTACCCAAGCTATTTCCTTTTTAACTAGGATGAAAAAAAATTTCTCAAGGGAAATACGTTATAAGTTTTCTTCTTTTAACCAAATAGCCTAACACCATTATATAAAGGGGCCCAAATGTCATGGCCCCATGGAGCAAAAAACCTTGATAATTTAAAAATAAATTCTATAAAAAATTTTTCTGTAATAACCTTTGACAAATGTGTCTTATAAAAAAACACACTACAAAAAAATAAAACGGGGAAAAAAAAAAAACAAGTCATCCAATTTCTATAAAAATTGTACAATTCCAATGAACCTAATCCCAAACATCAAATTTTCCAATATTTCAAATAAAATAAAAAGTAGAAGAATCGGGTTTGTCACATCACCTTTCAAAGCAATTAATTTTACAAATTTTTAAATAAAAAGAATCACCATCCAATACTGGCAAAATAGCAGATTGTCCACACCACTTCAAAAAACCTGCCACAACTGATGAAATCCCCATGAAAATCCCAAGAAAAAAACATTAAAAGAAGAATGTAAGAAGAAAAAACCCCATGATAAAAGGGGTTAAATTTCGGGGCCAAAAATTGGCATGGTCCTGGATAATCTATTTTTTGTCAGGGCCATTTTTTATTTCCTGGGGAAATATTTGGGTTCAATACCATGACAAGCTATAACAAGAGCTCCGCTGACAGCGGGGCAATAACGCCCAAGGGATTAATTTTCAGGGGAATATCCTAAAAACAAAAAGGGGAAACACAAACATTATATAAAATATTATTCCAACAAGAAGGTTGGCAATTAATCTTCAAGGCTTATTATAACATGGCTACAAATAGGTTTTTCATTTTTTCTTATTATGTGAATATGCTTTAAAAAAAGATACCTCATTACCACTAACCCAAAATAGTTTTTTGGCAGTGTAAAAAATCTTCTTTGTTCCACATATCATCTTCAAGTTGGTGAATATGAGGTCAATTGTGGAGTTTTTTATCTTGGTTGGCCTTTAAAGACATTTTAAGCGACACAAACAAAATATAACTTAGCACCATTAAATATTTGACCTTAAAATTTTACCTTGACCTTAAACCTGCCACTGAAAGCTATTTTCTCACTCCTTCACTCTGGGGGATACTTCTCCCAAATATTTCCTTTACATCCACGGGTCAAAAAATACAAGCGGACACAAATTATTTTTACTTTGCCCTTAAAGATTTTTGACCTTGAATTGTGCCCTTTGACTTAACCACCATCTAAAAACCTATGTTCTGCACATCCTTTACTGTGGGGATACTTCTGCAAATAGTTTCCTTTTAAATCCGCGGTAAAAAGATACGAGCGGACACAAAAATACTAATTTTGCCCCCATTTAAGATATTTCCTTAAATTGGACCTTGCCCTTGAATACCCATCTGAAACCTATGTTCGCCATCCTCTATGGGGATACTTCGCCAAAAATTTCCTTTTACATCCGGGGGTCAAAAGATACGACACAAAAATATTTTCTTTGCTCCATTAAAAATTTACCTTGAATTGTACCTTGCCCTGAACCTACCCCTCTGAAACTATGTTCTGCACACCCCTTTACTGGGGGTGAATTTCTGCCAAATATTTTCCATTTACATCCGCGGGTCAAAAGTACGAGCGACAAAAAAATACTTTTTTTCACCATTTAAAAGATATTTGCCCTTGAATTGTGCCCTTCCTTGAACCTACCATCTAAACCTATTTTCTGCACATCCTTTCCCTCGGGTATATTCTCCCCAAATATTTTCATTTATATTAAATGGTTAAAAAGATCAGAGGGACACGAAATTGCAAGGACGGAGGACAGACGGACGGACGACGGACGGAGGGACAGAAAGGGAAACGGACGGCCCAGAACGGAGACCCCACGGCATAACATAATACAGCCCCTTGGGGCTATAAAAAGCCCCGGGGGCCTTGGGGCTATTGGGGCCAGAAACATCATACCCCAAAAAAAAAAAAGAAATTTAAGTCAATCTTGACTTTAAAAACTATGAAAAAGTAAAACACATGGAAAAGGGGGGTTTTTTTTTTGGGAACGTTTTAGGCAAAAATGCATCTCACCGTTTTAAAGTCCATGTTACACGGAATTCTGCCTTTGCCAATGACAAGTGAATTTTAAAAATTTGTTAAGTGCGTTTATCTGCGTCAACTGACTAAGCCCTTGTGTTTTTAATTAGTTTAAGTTTGGCTTTCATTGCAAAAATTTGATCTGTTATTTTTAAAGTTTTGTTAAGCAACTCAATGTGAATTTTTTTACGTAAAAACGTCAAAAAATGCCTTTTTTGGGGCAGAATAATCAAAGAGAATTTAAATTAAAAATCAAAATCCTGCGTTTCTTTTTTATTTCGGGGAGGAAACTAAATACTGGGAAACTCTGGAAAGAATTTGATCATAACGGATTGAACAAAAAAAAGGAAAACAGTTTGATTTTTTAAATAGTTTTATTTTCACTTGGGGAAATTTTTTAAAGGGGGGTGGGGGGCATACCCCTTTGGTTTTTAGGTGTGTGTGTTGGGGGGGGGGGGGCATACCCCTTGGGAAATATTTTTCTAGGAGACGGAGATGCATTCTGAGGGCCTGAGGGAAATTTGGAGATTTTTTTTCATTTTTTGAAAAGTTCCCTGTCCCAACACCTCTTTTATTGTAATGGGGGCAATAAAACGTTTGGGGAGGGTTTTGCATGGGGGGGCAGTTAAACCCTATTTTTGTTTGGGAAGGACCAAACTAGATCAACCTCCGTAAAAATCCAATAAAAAACCCCAGGGAGTAGCCCCCCGGGCTTAAAAATCAAAACCCCCGCTTTTCATATATGATCGGGAAAATTTTTCTACATTTTAAGTGACATTAATACAACTTTATGGCACGGGCTGCAAAGTAGGTTGAAATTCTAACCAGCGGGGGTTTTTTCTGGATTTGAATTAAAAACTTTTAGTAATTTTTTAAAAAAATGAAAAAAAAAATGTATGTTCCAATTACAAAAGGCGTTTCCCAAATTCAGATTAAGCAACACTTCCGTTGTTGTTTGTATTGATTGGGTTTACGTCGCTGCAAAGTATTTAAATCAAAAACGCCCACAAATTTGGGGGGAGGAAGCCCCCGGTAACAGGGTCCCCGGGAAACCCACCGACCTACCCAACCATGGAAGGTTTCTCACAAAAAGACCGAAGCCCCTCCCGGATTCGAACCCCAGGGGGGGGTGAGAGATTTGTAGTCCACGACTAAAACCCCCTCGCACGCCCTGACTCTGGGATTTAATTCGAAACTCGAACATATTAATCGACGAATGTTTTGAAAAAAATTTTTTGCTGCTTTTTTTTTTAAAATTTTCATCTTTGTAAACCTGAGCTCATATAACTTAACAAAAATGTTTGGCCTCAATTTAGAAAAGCAAGGGGAAGTATTAGTAAAATGCAATTATTCTTTAAGCGGGGGGATTACTTAAATTTAAAAAGAAATGACTTTTACAAATTTTGGGAAAACACCAAAATTTTCTACTTCATTTTCCCAATTCCCCCCGAACATAGTAAAAATTTGACTTATTAAGGACGCCCCCTTTTGGGAGAAAAAATTTTTGATATATACTCCGAACTACCGCCGATTTTCAGGTGACCAATATATTCTACCAGTTATAGACGTCCCCCTGGGGGTGCGGGGGGTCGTGGTTCGCCCCCGGGGTCGAAACTCCAAAAAGTCCAAAAAAAAAAAAAAAAAAAAAAAAAAAAAAGGTACTGTTAAAGCCCCCTTCGGGGCGCTCCTATTTAAGGGTAACAGGAGGGGGCCCCTTTTGGGGGATAATGTGACGGGGTGGGTAAAGCCACATGCCCACGCGTATACTGCTATGGGGCAGCAAAAATCATCCAAGTAAACATGTTCCAAATGATTTAAAAATACTGTCGGTGGGACGTTAAACCCAACAAACAAACACTACCGAAAAACCCCTTTTTGATGACGTAATAAAATACTCTAGTTGCAATAACTGAATATGGGGCCCCCCCTTGTGAGAAAATTTTTTAAAAAGACATATGTTTAAAACAATAATCTTTTATTAGACTTTTTTCGACTTGGCTTAAATAAAGTAGTCCCATTAACCCTTATTTAAGACGGGATATCATAAATTTATAATTTTCTAAAAAATTTGCCAAATGCTTTCCCTCCGCCTTAGGCTTTCTATTTCCCCCCCTTCCTTTTGGGGTTAACCGCGTAACCCACAGAGTTCTTTGGAAAAACCCCCGCCGTTTTATTTAAACCTCGGGAACCTTATTTAACTCTAGTAAGTAAACGAACTCGCCCCAAAGTCAAACCGCAGAGCGCCCTCCAAGCATGTGCAGTCACTTTTTGACATTTGCTTCTCTTGCTACAGTTTTTTTTTTGGTTAGCTACCGGTCATTATCATCTTTTAAACCGACGAAAAAAATTTCCTTTTTTAATACAAACGGGACTGTCCAGCTATACACATGCTATACTGTGAAATGGAAAAAAAAAGCAGTGTATTTTCAGTTTTAAATTATATTTGGTGAGTAATGAATTTTTTAATGTAAAAAAAAAAAAAAAAAACGCGACGGTTTACCCCCGTATTGTATATCAAAATTTTATCACTTAGACAAATGAAACATTAAACTGTCAAAAGGGAAAAAATGTTTTTTTTTGCCCAATTCTTTTTCCATATTTTTGTTACAGTTGTCCATCCCAAGGAAACTTAATACCAGTAATTTTTAAATGGGAAATAAACAACAAAAAAATATTTCATGAAGTGAACACTTTTAAAGCCCTGAAGTTCATAAATGAACTGATAAAAAACTTTAAAAAAACCCTGAAAATTTTTCCAATGCCTTAATTTTTTCCTTATATATCCTATATTTTCACACACAAAAACCCATTCGGCAAAAAAAAAAAAAAATCCAAAAAAAGCAAACATCAACAACAAATAAAAACTTTTTAAAATCTTTTGTAAAAATGCCAAAAAAAAAATTTTTGAAGTCTCGGGGGAAAATTTAAAAAAGTTTCACATTTTTTCGACAATAAAATTTTAAACCTTTCTGTCATCCCCTATCTCAAATCTAAAATCAATATAAGGTGGGGCTTCTTAAATTTTGTTTCTCCTTTTAAAACTACAAGGGAAAAAACTGGGGGAAAACTTACAAATGCTGTGGATGTTAAAGGGAATTGCATCTAAAAAATTCTGAGCGATTTCATTTAAAATACATAAAAAAGGGGGGACATGGTTTGCACTCCGGGGGCCCCCCGTCAGCCCCCCAATTTTTTCGGAAATTTTTTTTTCTATACCCTTGCAGATATTGATCAAATATTTTTCTTTTCCAATTAATTCTCTTTTACAAAAAACCCTCTTACAAAAAACTCTTGCTTCCAAAACAACTCCCCTTGTCTCTTACCAATTAATTTTTTCTTCCCAACAGCCCTCTTACCCACTTTTTTATACCAAAAAAAGCTCCCTCTTACAAGTTCTTTTACCAAAACCTTCTTCCCAAATTACCCTACTTCCTTTAAAATGCCGATCTCCCCCATCTAAAAAAAAACCCAGTTGGCTCAATACACTTCCCCTTTTAATTGCCGTTGGAAATATTTGGGTTAGTAAACTTCGTCAATGAAATTTAAAAAATTAGATTCATTGGACCCCGAAACAAAGAAAACAGGCACTTTGGGTCTTTGCCCAATAAAAGCCCCGGGTTTTTTGAAATTAGTTCAGTCCAATTTGTAGACTGTCGTGAAACACACGAATTTATTTTGTCCCCAATTTTAAACCCCTTTTTTTTTTGTTTTGACGGAGTCATTTAAATTACTTTGGCCCATGCCCCCGGGAGACGTAAGCTCTTGGCTCCATGGCCCCAGGGGACATGAAAGAGTTTTCTGTTTTTTTTAAAAAGAATGAATAGCACAACCATGTAAAAATATTTTTGGGTTTAAAAGAGACGGGTTCCATTTATTTTTGTACTAGAAAATTCAGGCTAGGCAAAGTTATTAGCAAAATTTAAAAATTGGGGTTAAAATGAGTTTGTTTTTGTGTTATTGAAATTTCCCAATTTTGGCGATAAAACAATTCAGTCAATTTTTAAAAGTAAAAAACACATTGTTTGGTCCCGGGAACCCGGGAATATGGGAAATTCAAGGAAAATAAAGGAACCGAATTTTCGTGAAAAAGTAAAGTGAAAGTGTTATCATTCTTTGGATTGAAAGTGAACCAAGGGGTTTTTTTCATTTAAAGATACGAAATAAAGATGGCGCACATACCTTTTTTGAAAGCTTGAGACGGGGGTTCCCGAATACATTGAAGAGGAGTGGACAATGAAAAAGTATGTTGTAAAATCCTCTTTTAGAACGGGTTGCATTTCTGATTTTAATGAGTTTAAGTAAAATTTTGAAAATAATAAAATATTACAAGGGAAATTAAAAGAAGAAATTGTAAGTTAAAGGTAAAGGTGAAAAGATGAAAAGTTTTTTTAGAAGTTTAGAAAATGGGTGTGCTTTACTACAAAACAGAAAAATGTGTGATAGATATAGAACAGTGCATTTGCATTGGGAGCAAAACTGCAAAAAATTTCCGCAAAAGGAAACAAAAAGGATTCGAAAACCCCTTTTGTTTAAAATGAAAAGTCAGATGCGGGAAATTGATTTTTAAAAACAAAGGGAAAACAACATAAAGAACCTGAAACGTCAAGACAAAAGGAAAAAAAAAAAATAAAATTTTATTTTAAAATTTCCCAAATTTTGGATTTGAATACCTTTAATGGGCAAATTAAAAGGGCCCCAATTTTGGGAGCTTTTGACTGCACTGTGCACAAAAACAAAAATCGTCAAACATCGAGAAATTTTAACTCCCTACAGAAAAAAGTTTTGTAGGAGGGGCAAAAAATGTTTGCTGGTTTAGCCTTATCAAAACAAAAAATTAAAAGGGTTTGGGAAAACCATTCGAAAAACGGTTTGGTAATAAGCAAATGTCGAGTTTCGCATTATGGAACCAAAATATTCCAACACCAAGTACACAATTTCTATTTTTCGTGTGTTCTTAGATAGTGGGGAAACGCAATTTTTTCCGGGTCTCGGGTGTTGGAAGAAACGTGATCAAAAGTGTTTTTTCCAGATTTCGGTCCAAACTAGGAATCTGCTCCCCAGTTGGGAAACTTTTACAGGTTTGATCTGAATGACATAAAGAGTTTACGGAAAATTTAAGCAATACAAAATTGCTTGTAAAAAGCTGAAAAGAAAAAAACAAAAAATTTCTTTAGAAACAAAAGCGAAAACTCCAACAAAAAACCCTCAGAAATTTACAAAACACACTTTTCACATTGCGGAAAGGGACCTTTAAAAAAAATTTCAAAAGTGTCAATGCAGAGCATTACAAAAGTGTGAAATCAAAGAAACCTATAAATGGTGTAATATTGTAAAGACGACACGGGGTATGAGTGTGTAAATTTTAAAAACCATGACGAAAGGAAGAAACAGTTCGGGGGTTGTGTTAAAAGGTTTTTTAAAAGGAAGGACAGGGTTCAAGGAATGTAAGACACAGAAAAAATTTTTTCACTGTGGTGAGTTAAATTCACATCATCGAAATTTATGCCAAAGCTTTTTGGACCAAAGCCAAACAATTTCATTTGACAAGGAAATATCAACATAATGTTTGCGTCAGGCGAACAGAAAAGGGGTTTGGGACATGTATTAATACATCAGAGCAAGGGAAAGATGCGACAGCAAAAACCCAAATAGGTAACCCAAAAATTGTAAAATGCTAGAAACTTGCTTTTGTTCAGGCTCACAACGAACTATATTACGAGAAGTTTGCAAAAATCTCGTTTAAAGCGAAAAGAAAAAGAGCGAAGTTATCACGTTCGGATAGAAAAACCCCAAGTTAATTAAAAAAAAGTTACCAAATTGAAACTTAAATTGAAAGACGGAAAAAACATTTGAGAATCACAAACATGTGCCAACAATTAGTGGTCAGATTAAGAAACCCGGTTAAAAAAACTGCAACGGAGCAGATTAAACATGTAATCACATGGGATTTAGCTGACACCATACCCCGCTAAGAACAGTACAGTTAAGTACTAATCAAATGATTAACTTAGTTTTTACTTCAGCAGGAATTTAACTTGGTCCCGGTTGATTTGCCAGTTCAAATTTTGGGTGGATTACAGGTGTGTTAGAGAGAGTCAGAAAAGATGTATGATAAAAAGTATGCTGTAAGATAAAGCAAAGATGCATCAAAGATAGTGTTTTTCAAATGTTGATGCCCTTATTCCAGCCAAACCCCCTTGGAAGATTTTGGAATACGGGAAACTTTTGGGAACAACAGCCAATTACAAATTCAAATATGAATTTCCATCAAAAGTTTTAAGGGGAACACTGTATTCGAAAAATGGCCAGTATCTTTTACATGGCCCTGGAAAAAAAAAAACGTTGATCTTCCCCTCAATGCCCAAATAGCCTAGGGCCGCTTGAATCAACCGTATCGAGGGTTACAGAACAACCCCACTTTTTCAAAAATACAACACAGTGATTTAAATCCGTTGACTAAAAGGGGTTTTCAAAAAAAAATTTAAAACCAACGCTGACGAAAAAAGCATTATAAACCCCACCCCATATAACACCACAAAAAACAACGACCAAACTATGCGCTATGATGCTCGGCAAAAAATCACAGGGAATAACAGTCTAAACGATGTTTAATCGTGGCCCCGTTTTACTTCAAGATTTTATTTTTGGGGTGTTTTGCGATTCCGCTTACATGAGGGGCCCTAGTACAGATATCGGAAGGCTTTCTTACAAAAGGGGTTTTCAGAAGATCAAGGGACGTTACAGATTCTTTGGAAAGGATTTAATAAGGGTCGTCCAGAAAACTTCAAGAATTCCCATTTGCGAGAGTGCCATTCGGAATAATTCAAGCCCGTTTTTTTAGGGGCTCAATTAAAGCCATTTAATTGTACAGCAAGTACTCACAGAAAAAAATTAAGAACAACATTTATGTTGACAATATGAAACAGGGGCAAGATCCGATGGAGAAGCAATAGATTTTAAAACGGAGCAAATTGGTGTTCAAAGTCATCCATGAATTTACGCGGTGGGCAACAACAGTGCCTTCTTTGGTCGTACATACCCGAGGGGGACAACCAAAGACGGTTCAATGACTGTTTTTTGGACTTTGTGGAAACACGGGTGATACAATATCCATCAAACCTCCAAAGATCGAAGTGTCTACTTCAAACGACGAAAAAGGGGCATTCTGAAAGAAATGCTTCTAACTTCGATCCTTTGGTCTATTTTCCCTATTCTTTTTAAAAGGAAAGCTTGTTATTTAGGGCTTGTGGTCCAAGAATTTTGATTGGGGTAGTGAAATACCAATCAGGAAAAGGGTATTTAGAAATCGGTTAGATCTGAAAGCTACCCATCACAAAAAACCAAATTTGTATCAAAAATGTTGGTGTCAAAAAGGAATATAATATCATTGTTTTTTTTGCCTCAGCAAAAGCTTTTTGCGCTCTGTATTTGAAGACAGAATTACGCCGAAACGGACGGGAAATTATCTTTTTTAAAATCTAGACTTGCTCCTTTTAAAAAGGTCAAAACCAAGGTGGAGATAATGGCTGGGTAATTGGTGTACGATGCGTACAGTTTTTGAAGAATCAATTGAAAGTGCCCTTTAAAAAAAACCGCATTTTTTTTACAGATTTACAATGTTGTTTACGTGAAAAAGAACGGGGAAAAAAAATTTTCCAGTCTTGTGAAAATCAGTGAACGAAATAAAAAGACAGACATATACAATTCAGAAATGGAAAACACACGAAATCCAGCGAACAGCAACAGTGGTTCTGCATAAAAAGTTAGTTCGATAGCATGGGGGCATGGGCCGCAAAGGAAGGAATAACAGATAGTGGGGCCCAATATGAATATGGAAAAAACCCTGACCCCGGTAAAAAAGTGAAAACTGATGTCCCCATAAAAAGGGGATTTCCTAAATTGAGTGTATTTTTGGTATTGCAAACTGTAACCAGTTGACGAAAGTGCCCTACAAACAAACACTCACGAAACCCATTCGGCATTTCCCCCGTCATTTTGTCATTTACGAAGTTTTTGCGTGTCACGGCATATTCTTCGTTTTATTCGAAAAATTTAAAAAATGTGAAAACACAGTTTTTTTTGAGTGCCGGAGAACTTAAGAAAGCGGAGGGAAAATTTGGTTTAAATCATAAAAGAAAAAAAATTTTAAAAATTTTTTCTGTCATTGACGTGGGTCTAAAATTTTTCTTCAAAGGCAATTGAAACCGCATCGATGACGATGGTATTTTGAGTGCAAAGGGGATTTCAAAACTCACACTGAAAAGGGAGCAGATTCCCTTACCTGCCGAAAAAAAGACACTTTTACAAACTTTTGATTTCAGCACCCCAGCATTGTTGCTGGGGTGAATCACAAACACGAGTTATATCCCACATAAATTTGGGTACCACAAGGACGAAGTGCCGTAAAAAATGTTTTACTTTTGGGGTTATTGTGTAGACGATATCAGGGCGACCATACCCCGCTCCCCAAATGCCCCCTTCCAAAAACCGGTTTCAGAGTCTCCCGCCATTTACTATACAGGACTCACTACAGGTCCCGATTCAAAGTTTCAACAGAAACCCAAAAATTGGTTGTTTATTCCCTGTTTTGTGACGGAGCCATTTTATCTGGGAACTTTTACTAAAAGTCCGCAAAAGGGGTTTCTTTAGCATTAGGAAATTTATTTCCCAAAGAGGTGTGCCAATGAAAAAAATGTCAGTAATGCTTTACAAATTTAAAACAGCGGCAGAACTCTGATTAGTGTGGGCGAAGTAGTCAGGATACGGACGTTCAGAGTTACTTTTTTTTAGAAAGCATAAAATGGTCTTTTATTGTAGAACTTGCCCTTGGGTGGGGGGATCTATGAGCGACTTTTAGGTGTAGTCAAAAAATCAATGCGGAAAAATTTGGGCGTAAATTGCTTACTTAATTAAAAAGCAAACAAGCTAAAAAAAGTGGAATCGGTTGTGAAAGCAAGGCCTTGTTTATGTTGGCAAGACATAAACTCAAACTTTCCGTTAACCCAAATCACTTTTTGACGCTAAACCCCAAGTTCACTCCCGGTTTTACGGGATGACAGAAACTTTATATGACCCCAGAAAACGCAGCAGACACCCTGCTAAAAAAAGTGGAAGAAAGGGCAGAGTACCTTCTCATTTAAAAGAAAGAAAACCCAAAAAACGACTTAAGTCTGGAAGAATAGAATCTAAAAATTTCCAAAAGTGGGTGAATATACTGTGAAAAAAACTTCCCAAAAATTTTTGAAAATGGTAAGATATTACCCTTAATCAGAGTTTGGTAGGGGTGGATCATGAACTTTAAAAACCATCTGGTCTGTGATTAACGACCCTTAAACTATTTGTTTCCTTTGAACTGTCGAAACAAATGATTGACAAAATTGTGAACTAGACAAACATCTGCCTGAAGTGCGAGAACAATGTCCCGGGCGAGTTGCTCTAGAAAACAAAAACAAAGTATTAAAGAGCAAAAGTCATAACTTGAAGCAGTAACGCTGCTATGATAATACTTGTCGATAGGGATTAAACTGAAAAGTACGTGCAAATTAATCGTGAGAAAAAATTTGAGATTCGCGCTTTTACGAATAAAAAGTAGGATACTGATTCCCCGCCAAAACGTACGGTAAATAGTCATAAAAAGTTAAATTTGGTTTTTCTTTCAAAACTTTTGTAAATAGCCTATAAGAGTAATTTTTAAATGCATATTAAATAAAAACTGCTTTTTTCGTGAAAAATTAAATTCAAAACAAATACATGTATATAAACCATAAATAGCCGAGTTTTGTATTCTCTGGCGGACAAATTTTTCTATACATGGTTTTTTGTAACTGAACGGAGCAAAGCTATACTGGTCAGTGAAAGTCGTGACACGTGAAAATCGCTGTACCCTTATCTTTGTAAAAATGCTACCCGAAAAAGTTCCCTTTTATTTTAATGCTTGTACTGTAAAAAACGAAACAAAATAAAAGAAGAAATGCCCACTTTAATGCGATACTTGTCAAAAGGAGTAAAAACAAAAGGAAATTAAACCACATGTCAGAGAAAGGCACCCTTTGGACAACCCCTTGGAAAAGTGTTTTGATGGGCCCATCAAAATTCAAGGAGGGGGCTACTTATGGAAACACCTTTAAATTTGTACACAGTACTCGTAAATGAAGCTAAGATATAGCTTGGGGGACCAACGGGAATGAAGGCCCTCCCACAGCAAACTTTACGAAGAATTAATTCGATGACGAGGATTTCTTGGATATGTTGTACAGACTAAAGAAATGAACGACCCCACTTCTTGGTTGATAATTTTGATTTACCAGCTGGGGAGCTTAGTGTACGTGACATAAGCTCGACGCTAATTGCCAAGTAATTTGACGTTCCGTCCATATGCCCTGAAAATGTTGTCGTTCAAGTGACATAATTTCGTCCTTTCTGCAGACAACCAACAACGGAAAACTTGAGGGCTGCCGTTTTAGCAAAGAACTCCCACTTTGAAGAGGAGTCACCTCCAAGTAGATTCTCACTAGCGTACAATTGTGGGGGGAGGTTGGATTGGAGTTAATAAACGGGAAAAAAAAAGTAAGTGAATTTGAAAAAAGAGAAAAGGAGGGAAAAATGTTAATACATTGCAAAGTAAGGTTAGTCAGTGTTCAGGAAAAGCACGGAAATGTACAGGAAGGGAAATTAGGGCGGCATAGTGATGTCAATTTGTGAAAAAAGCAATGATGAATACCTCTGAACACACATTTTTTGGCAGACAATTCCCAGATGAAGAGGATTGTGTTTAGTGGGAATTCTTGGAGTGTTCATGGCGCCTTTTTTACGGGCGCTGTTCGGAGGCTTGATTCTTACGGTCCCGGTTTTTTTGGTGTCCCAGATTTTTTAAGGGGGTGTCGATTTGATGGTGCAGTGTCAAAAATCCCAAACGGGAAGTTTGCCTTTTTTGACTTTTGGGCGGTTCCGACCAGGGTTTAAGCTACACTGATACACTCAAACTGATGGGGATTATTTATGATTCTGATAACCTCTGATCAGGGTTATAGTGAAAAGGTTTTGATTATTGATGCAGTCTGATTATGAAACCAGAGACGTTGAGATACATTTTATTATTACCGAAGGGGCGAGGTTTTGGGCCAGAATGGACAAGAACCACATATAAAATACCACCATTCATAAGTTCGTTTTATTTGAGGACATTTCTCAATACTTTTAAAAAATGATTTAAATAGAACGAATTGGTTTAATTTTTAAAATTTTTTTATTGTTTTGTTATTAAGGGTTTTTAGAGAAAAATTGTTTCTATCTATTGTTTCTTTTTTTGAATTGACGGGCATATGGTTTGGGGAAAATGTCCCTGAAAGAAAAACAATTTATATTTACCAATTTTTTAAACCCCCTTTTTTATTTTTAAATTTCGGGGTCATTTAAAATTTTTCATTGGCCCACCTTTCCCACGGAGTACGAAGCTCCTTTTGGCCCCATGGCCCCAGTGGAGCATGTAAGAGTTTTTCGCTTTTCTTTATAAAATAGAATCAGCTCATACCATAGTAAAATAGTTTTTGGGTTTTAAAGGACAGGGTTTTTTTAGTTTTTTTACATGAATTCAGGTATGGCAAAGTTATTATGCTAAATTTTTAAAGTGGTTTTAAAAAAGGGTTCTTTTGTTATTGAAAGTTCTCCAATGTGGCGATAAAATCAACTTCACTAATGTTTAAAATTAAAAAACCACAAAACTGACATATGTCCCAAAAACTATGCATTTCATTTTTTCAGCGGGAACAATGGGCAGCTTTCTTTTGAAAAATTTCACATAATATTTTATGAAACAAAGTTTTGCCACTAAAAAAATCCCCGGTTTAACGGAATATATACTGTGGGGGTTTTTACGAAGATCTCTCCCCCCCGTAGTTTTTTTAACCCCTTTTTCCCCCTTCAAAAACTGTTAACTAACCTTCCATTCTTGATCAAACAAATAATTCTTACCCCAGAATATCCTCTTGACATCCGCAAAAAGGTGAAAGTATTGATTAATATAAATTGAAAACAGTAGGCAAAAATAAATTATCTTTTCCTAATTTGGCTCAAGAGAAAGGACAAATCCCAATAAACAATTCATCAAAGCTTTAGTGAAAAACTCATTTTTATCTAAAAAAATTGAATAGTTGTTTTTATTGGAAAAAAAAATCAAAAGATTTAAAACCCAAACCAAAATGATATTAGAAAAAACATTTACTATATGCATTAATCCTTTAGCATTCCTGAAAATACCCAATTTTTATCGCATGTTTCCAAAAAATTTCAAGAACAAATCATGCCTGATCAACCTGAATCCTGTACAATTTTTCTATCTGACCTTAATAACTTTTATATATTTTTAAAAAAATAATTGGCTTTTTTTATGCCCCACAAACATTATACATATTTTTTTTTACTTTTTAAAAAAAACTCTTTTAGGCCCAACCCCAGCAAAAATGGTTTTAAAACATATCACCAAACTAAAATTTTTCTTTTAAATTAACAGTTAAAATCAAAAATAATCGGCCCGAATTTTAACTTTTTTTTTATGTCTTCTTACTACAAAAATTAATCTTTTGATGGTTGATGGTTTAAGTCTGGGAAGGCAGAAAATCCTTTTCCCCCCCAAAAACAACGGATTCAAATTCCCTTCCTCAGATCCCATCAAATTTTTTATCTAATTAACCACTTTTTTTACCATAATCTTTTACAAATTTATCTACTTAGATATTCGGGTGTTTTAAAAAAATTTTGGTTTGTTAATTAGATACATTGTATCTAACGGGCAAATTTACTTTCCGTATGTTGAAAATTAAAAAAATAAATGCAAAAAAAAAAATTCACCAGTATTCAAGAAACTATTCATTTTGTTCTTGAAATTTTCCTTTTTAATTACAGTGGTTGGCGATTCCTAAATGTGGCGATTCATTGAATAGGGCGAGGCTCGGCTCAAGCCCCGGTCCCTTGATTTAGCCTTTTTTTTCATTAAATTTAGGGTTTCTTCAAACATGAAATTTTTTAAAGAAAAAATTAATTTTAAATTTTAAAGTAAATACTTCCCTTTTTTAAATTCGGGTTGTGTCTATTGTGACACTTCCAAAAACCAGAGTCCGAAAAAACCATTCCCAAACCCCCCCTAGTTTCCCGGAAGGTAACCCCCCTTCCCCCAATTTTTAAAGAAGCCATCGGGTACAACCCAGCAAGGGGGGAGGGGGTGGGACTCGTAATAACGGGTAAGTATTTACTTTTTTAAAATTAATTTTACTTCAAAAATTTCATTTAATAGCAAAATACGTTCCCGTTATACTTGGGTATGACTTCGTCGCAAAGGCGGGAGGTTTAACAAAAACCCTTGATTGCAGCAAACCCCCAAAGTAGAAACGCCAAAGCCCCGGGGGCTCAACATGAAAATTAAAACATTTCTGAGCCCCTAAATGGACCCAAACCCAAAAGGTTTTGTGATGGGGTTAGCCAGTGAGGGGAGTAAAGGGAAGAAAACGTAGAAAGATTTCCCAAGAGGCCGCTTTGAGAATATCATCCATGGAAAATTTTTTAAAGAAAGCCCAAGAAGCAGAAAACCGGACCATGGGGTCTAATTCTTAAAAAAGGATAATCCCTGACCGAAAGACCCGAATAAGCAAATTTGATATTTGGGGCCCCCCAACAGATATTGATCGCCAAAACTTCCCCCCCCCCTTTTATTGGGAGGAAAAGTCGAAGACGCGACCCTAAAGATTTAACTTCTGGGGGTAAAACTTCAAGCTCAAACCCGGGGCAAAGAAGCCGATCGGGATCTCCCCCCCAAAGACCTACCCAAGGCTCGAAAAACACCGGGGGGGGACAGACCGAAGGGGCGGGTTTTCGCAAGGAACCGGGGTTGAAAAGCTCAAAGTACAGCCCCTAAATTTTGTTAAACGTAATAGCCTTCCTCATAGAAAAGGCTGAATTTCGAAACGACGTTTAGAAACCCATTGCAAGAAAGCCCGTTTCCCTGTTACTGCAGGAGAGAACCCTCAAAAGATTCAAAAGGTCTTAGTAAGACCAGTAAAACCCAAAAGAAAGATCCCACTTTGGAGTTAAAAAGAACGAAAACTGGCCTAGACGTTCAAACGAACGAATAATTTCCGAAAGATGGGACCCAACCCGGGGGAAAGGTCTGTGAAATTTAAAGAGTGTTCGATACAAGACCTATAACCCTCGATAAACGCCCGAAATTTTTTTTTCTCGTTAAAAGAAAAATAAAAAAGTTAGGATTTCTTGACAGAGTTTTGCCGGATTAATCTGCCGTGCGATACCCCAAATCAGGGAAGTTCCACTTTCCCGGTAGACAGTCGAGTTTTGTCTCCTGGTTTTAGGATAATAGAGGCAATGTTGCCGAAAACTTTTCGTCTAACTCGCTGGGGAAACATAAGGGGAAAGACAAAGACGCAAGGATTGTCGTGTAGGACCCTTTTCCCGACCTTGTGACGGGGCCCCAAACCGGGGGAAGTTTTACAGGCGTTTTCAGAAGTCCGAAGATCCACGAACCAAGATCTCTTTTGGCCAAAAGTGGAGCTACAAGGAGGATCCGGCACGGGAATCGCAGGATTTCCTTAGAACTAAGGGAATCAAGAAAAGGGTGGAAACCATAACAAATAGATGTTTCCCAGTTTACAACAGAGCACTATCCCCAACCCCGGTGACCGTACGGTGACACAAACAGGGGAAAGTGGTTGTTCCCTGGTACAAATAGACGACAAACGAGACCCGAAAACGCAAACAGAGTTTCGCGATCCGAGAAGTAATTTCCCATTGAGGGGGAAGAGAATGCCGGGGGACTTTTTGGCCCCGCTAAAAATTAGACGCCCCGGAAAAAGTCTGTTAAATAAACCCGAAAAAGACCCCAATGAAGAAGGGCCATGCCCCATCCGAAAGGGCGGGCGTCCCCCCTTTTGTCTGCGGATGTAAGAGCAACAGCGTGTTGTTTAATAAGAACAGATTTGCTCAAAAGAGAGGAGAAAACTGTCAAAAAGGCTAAACCGCTTGATTCGGGGTTGTTATATAAAAAAAACCCCGGGGGGGACCAAAGACCCGGGGTTGTGGACCCAGGGGTTCCAGATGAGCCCCCACTAGACGGGCATCCGAGAAGGGAACATTCCGGTTGAGGAGGAGAAAGAAACCCCCTGGGAAAACGGGGGGGGGAATTCCCCAACGAGATGATGAACCAATTCCGGAAAAAAAACCGAAGAATGGTCTTAAAGGGTCTCGACTGGGAGCCAGTCGAAGTAGGAAAAAATTTGAAAGGTCGCTTGTGAAGGCGGCCCACGGAAAAAGATCCGCTGCTGCATTGAACTCTGAGAAGCGATGGAATTCGCGGGGGGAAAACGTTGCCGAGGGGAAACCCCCAAACCAAGTTAAAGAGACAAATTCTGGTTTTCCTGAATTTGTCCGTTTGGCTCAGAAATGCATCCAAAACGTGAAGTTTCTGGGTGGATAAACTCCATTTCTCGAGTTGAGGAGAACCCTCCGGGAGGCTAGGTCTGTCCCCCCATGAAGTTCGTCGAAAGAGCGACGGGGGTCCATGGGGAAAAAGAACCCATCGTCAAATACGCCAGAGGGTGAGCCGCAAAGGGAAACCCCCTGGCGACCAAAACCCAAACTTTTTTGGTGAGATTCTGGGGCCGAAGAAGGCCCGAAGGGAAAGGGGCCTTAACTTTTAGAATTTTGACCATCCGTAAAACGAAGGTTTTTTCCCGGGAATGAGGAGGATAGATAATGGAAGTAGGCATCCGAAAATCCAGGAAACGCCCAGTGCCCGGGGGAGGACGGCTGCCTGATCGACGAAGTTTTTTCCCCATTTTGAATGTTCCTTCGGAATAAAGGGAGTTTTAATGGATGGTCTATGCCCGGGTAAAAAACCCCCGTCCTTTTTGGGAAACCAAAAGAGAGGGCTGTAAAACCCCCCGGAGGGGTGGAATGGCCCCCTTTCTAGTCCTTTTTTCAGAAGATCTGAAATGGCGAGCCCCCAGACGAGATGTTGGAGGAGAGTAAGGAAGCGTATATGGAGGGGGACGACTGAACAACCGATCCCCGTGTCCCATGCCCGGGGCCCCCTTGGGTCCGCGGTGATTGTCTCCCTTTGATGAATGAAAATGAGTGAGTTCCGCCTACGGGAAGGGGGCAAAACACTCTTCCCCCTATCGAACTCGGGGAAGGGGAAGGGGAAAAGAAAGGACGACCCTAGGGCTTACTCCACCCTTTGACTGGGGGGGTAGAAAAGGGGGGGGGGGGCGAAGAGGGGAATTGGGGGCCCTGGGACCGATTGGCGACCCCCCCGGAAAGAGGGATTCCCTCGAAAGGAGATTGGGGTTGCCCTTTTCCGAGTCCTTTCGGGGATTTCCCGGGTAGAAACCCAAAGGTTTCTTCCGGTCCAATTTGGGGGGACCCGAAGTGGGAGTGCGGGTTGGAAGGCCACCGCGCCTGCATTTGCTCCTCCCGGAGGCATCCGTACTTCTTTGATTGGGCCCCCCAAAGGGGGGGACAAAAAGAAAAGGGGCCGCCCTAAGTTTTTTCTCGGAAGAAAGGAAAAGTACTTTTTTTGGGGCCGTCCGGGTGGCATCCCGCCTGCAGCGAGTCATTCAAAAAGAGAGAGAGAGATAGAAAATAAAATTTTTTGCCGTCGCTGTAAGGCCTCTAAAAGAAGCCCGAGGAAGCAGAAAGGCATCCTTTTTTGGCTTGACCGAAAGAGCGGGCCACGAAGGGGTCAGTTGCCGGATGCCGGGAAAAAAAGCGGGAGCGTTGCTCCCGCATCCGGATTTGCGGGGAAACGGGGAAAGAAGGGGGGACCTTGCCGGGGCCGACTGTCTAGGGGCCAGTTTGGAGGGTGGAAAAGAAAAATCCCCTCCGGAAACTTGTAGGTCTTGGGGTTAAAACCCCCAAAAGGGCCCAAGGTTGAAATTTGGGTAAACCGCCCCCTCTTAGAGGAGGGAAGATTCGAAAACCCCAGAGCCGAACGGACGCCGAGAGAAAGGGGGCAATCCCCGGGTTCCCACTGATTTGGGTTCCTTGGGGTACCGAAAGGTCAAAGGGAACCTTTGCACCTTCCGGGGGGGGGGGCCGGGTTTATACTGATCAGGTAAGGTAGCAAAGACCTCCCGAAAAGCCCGTCCATGAAAACGATATCTCTGACTCCGGCCCCGTCAGAGAGAGGTTGTCAGTCGAGGTTTGGAAAGACGCGATCGGGCGAGGTGGGAAAGAGGGACTCCCAGAAATAAGGGGGCCTCCTCCCCGGGGCATGAAGGAGATTTCCTCCCCAAGTGTCCGCTCAGAGCTCCCCCTGAGGGGGGTTGCGAGTGAGGGGGGAGACCCGCCCCAGGCGAGATGGGGAGCATTGAGGGGGAAGCCCTAAAGGGGAAAAGGGGGGAAAAAGGGCCCCCATAGGGGGGTTGCAAAAAAGCGCCCTGGGACCCAGGAGGGAGGAGACTAAGAAAAGTCTGTGATCTAGGGGTTCCCGGGGGAAAAGGGAAAACCCGATCCCTCCTAAAGATGAAAGGTCACCCTAGACGGGGGGGGAGGCAGAACGAAAAAGCGGCGTATTCCCCCATCATGTGGGGCCCCCACGTGGAAGGGGCAAAGGGTTTAGGGTTTCGCTGAAACACCCCACCCGGAAAACCTTCGAAAACGTGGTGGAGCTAAAGGGGACCGGGCCCCATACAAGCTGGGGGCCGGGGACCGGAAAACCGGGGAACGGTTGTGGGGCCGTTTCTTGGGCACCCTTGAACACGAGGGACAGTGGCCGAAGCGGAGAAACCGCAGGGCACCCGAGGGAAAAACCCAGTCCGAACTTTTTTCAGACAGAATCGGGGAAGCCGGTGACCCACACGCCCAGAGTGGTGGCCCACCTGGCCGTTTATCGTGGACTCTTGGGCCGATGACCGGTGATGACCGGGCTTGGGTCTCTGGAGGGGCCGATCACGAACAGTAGATGTCGACAATGACCCGGGGACCGGTGATTGGACCGGGGCCCGGTGATTTTATGCCGGGGACCGGGCCCCCCGGGCCCGGGACCGGTAGTAGTGGTCTTTACCGGGGCCCCGGGACCGGGGACCGGTGCGGGGACCATTTCCGACCGGTGACCGGTCCCTGGAGATATACCCTGCCGGGCCCGGGTGGGGTGACCGGTCTTGACCGGTGACCTGGCTAGACCGACCCGGGGACCGGGCGTGACTTTGCATGACTACGATCAAACAAAAACCGGGTCATGCCCGGTGCCGGCGGAGTAGCTCCTTGATGCTCCCTGGGGTGACACAAGGGCCGGGAGGGAGCCAGGAGATGAAAAAGGGGCCCTTCCGAGAGGGGGCGGGAAGCCCTTTCCGGGGGGGGGGGGGGACTCCCCCCCCCGAGCACTAACCCCAAGAAGGGGGAGGAAATGAGCCTTCCTTTTCCGGGATGAGGGGAAGGAAAAAATTTTTTCCCCCGTTTCCCCTTTTCCCCACAAACAAAGGTCATTCGACCCTAAGCACCCTAAACCCAAAAAGGGCAGGACGAGGGGAATCCCGCGCCTTGAAATTCCGCCCCCCCCGGGCCGACTTAGAAAAAAACAATACAAAAAGAACAATATCAAAAAAAAAAAAGGGGGGAAAACCCGAAAACCCTACAAAAAAAAAACCAAAAAGGGAAACTATTACAAAATAAAAAAAAATTTAAAACCATCCCGGGGGGCCCAAAAAAAACCCTACACGGGAAAAAACCCCCCAAGGGGACTTAAAAAACACACGTTTTTAGAAAAAACCAAAAACAATAAAAAAAACCACCCCGGGGTTTTGGAAAAGAAAAGAAAAAAAAGTTTAGCGCACAAATTTTTAAAAAGGGGACACGCTATTTTTACCCATGAAATCGAGGGCTTCCAAAACCCTTTTTTGGGAGAACGGGGTTACCCCCCCTAACTGGGGGTTTTGGGAAGGGTTTTTATTTTGCGGATCTTTTTTGGAAGCGTGCACAAATAACACTCCCTTGAAAAATTTAACATAACGTTTTTATGCTTTAAAAGAAATTTTGGGGTTTCCTCAAGCCCCCCTTTGGGCCCCTAGATATATACCTTATATTATTTCTATGCAATTCCTAAAATCGATAACAAACCTCCCTTTTCCTTTTTGCAACCAACTCCGGCCCTATGACCAAACTGAAATTAACCCTTTGATTGAACCATTTTCAAACCTCCTTAAAACATTTAAAATCTTTATATCAACAGGGCCTTTTTTGAAAGTATTGTTGCCCTACTGATCATTAACAAACGTATGGGGCTGAAAGAAATCATTTGTCTTAAAAGGGACCGAATTTGTTTTTTTGTGTTTGCTTTTTCTCTGTTATAATCTTTTAATTTAAAGAACCAGGGTTTAATGTTTTTTACAAAATTTAAAAAAAAAACAACCCCCTATACAAAAACTAAAAAAAGGGTTTTCAATCATTTTATCCGAAAAAAAAAACTTTTTTCTACTTAATTCCACAAGAAACAGATCACTTTTTTTGTTTTTTTAAAAATTTAATTATTTATAAAGTATTTTTAAAAGGGAAAAACGTAACAAAAAAATTTAAATAAAAAGGGAACGCTTTAAAAGGTTCAAAAAATGAAAATTATTAAATTTTTGAAATTGTTCCCAAATAGGGTTTCGGGAGGGGGGGGTTAAATCCCCCTACACTGGGAATTGGTTTTCCACGGGTTTTTACTTTATAAATTTTTTTAAAACATATCTTCCTCGGTTCCCTTTTGGGTTTTCAAAATGAAACCGGGTTTCCCCTTTTAAAAATCCCAAAATTTTTAATTTTTTTGGGGTTTTTTTTTCCCCTTTTTTCAATAAGGACTGGATTTGTGCACAATAAAACATTTTTTTTCAATCTAAATTTTTAATACCGTTCCTCCCCCTTTTTTTAAGGGGTTTATTCCACAAAATTTGACTGAAAATTTTTCCGCACCACTGGTTTTAAATTTTTGAAAAAAAAAGGCTCTGAATCCAAAAAAAAAAAGCAAACTTCTACATGAAACACATTACACAGTTTTATTAAAACCCTTTTAAAAGCGGGTGGGTACTCATACTGCCTTTGGACAATTCAGATTAAAACACCCCTGTATACCCCCCATGCGTCAAATTTAAAGGGTTCGCCCTTTTTGCTACTCATAAAAAAAAATTCAGAAACCCTACCCCTAAAAAAATTTAAGGGAACACCCCAAAAAAAAAAAGGGACAATCCAATAAAGAAAATTCCCAGGGAAAGGGATTAAAACTCGTACAAAGCCCTTGATAAAAACCTTGACTTTCCCTTGGGCCTAAATCCCACTTTCTCCCTAAAAATTTTTATAATTTTTGAACCGCACTTTTTTCGTAAGAATTCCTTTTGAAATTTTGTACAAATTGTTTTGACATTTGAAACCGAGAAAAAATGAAATTTTATATAACACCACAGTAAATTTTAATTTTGTTCCAGTTTTCCCTCATAACTTGCCAGCAATTTGGAAGCTACGGGGCCGGTTCTCCCCCCCCCTTTTCCTGAAAGTTTTAGAATTTTTTCCCTTTTAAGCCCTGGGTTTTTTTTCAAGATTAGCTACTTAGGCTAAAAGGTTATTCATCAAAAAATTTCAAACCTTTTCAAGCACTAATACCTTTATGACTGTATACTAAAGGGAATTTAGCTCGGTAAAGGGAAATTGACTTTTTTGTTTTTAAAATATCATAAGAAGATGCCACTGCTAATTTTTTTAAAATAATGACCTAAAAACACGGGAATTTGACATATTCCGGAAAATTTTAAATTCACTCCCTTTCAAACCACCAAGTGGGGGTCAAGGGAAAAAAAAAAAATTTCCTTTTTAAAAGGGGAAGGCTTGCCCTTTTTATTTTTAAACCGTCTTTTCCTTTTTTGGGAATTTGGGCCCAAACGGATAATAACCCTTTTTAAAAAAAAAAGGGGGATAAGTACCAGAAATTAATTACCAAAAATTTTTAAATTTTAAAAAATTTCAAGGTTGTTAGCTTCTTCTTGGGGTTTTTTACTGTTGATATATAACAAATTGTTTTTAAAGTTTAAATACAATTTTTTTTCGAAGAGTTTCATATTTTTGCTACATCGCTAAATTTAAACAAATCGAACGGGAAAGGGGCAATAAAAAAATTTGGGGCTAATATAAATAAAAAAGGGTTTTGGGAGAAACATTTTGTTAAATATCAAATCAAGTCCCACGCAGAACAACCCAGCCAATTGCTGATCAAGAGGTCGAATTTCCCGGGGGCAAATCATGCCAAACTTCGCGCCCCTGTGTTCTGAGGTTGTTTCCTCCCACAATTCTTTAAAACTTTAAAAAACCCTTTTTTGGCAAAACAAAAATGGATAACCTCGGCCCCCCAAATTCCCAACAAACAAACAGGTTACGAGAACATGAGGGGGTTCACAAATTTTAAAAATTTAAATTACCAACAGACCACATGTGAAAAGCAATATCCCCCTTTTCTATAAGGGGGGGGCATAAAAAAAATGGATCTCCTTTATACTTTTTCATTTTTTTTTGCCCCTGAAAGTAATTTTTTCCCTTTTTATTGATTAAACAAGAAAATATATGATTGTTTGCTTTTTCTTTTTTACATTTCCATTTTTTTAGGTTTTAATTTTATCCATAGGGGGGGGCCCCGGTTTTAGTTATAAAAATCATTTTTGCTGATTGTATAGTTTTTTTTCTTTTGCTGACGTAAAATTTATATCTATTTCGATTTATTTTTTTATTCGACTGTATTAAAAGCTGACCCCATTTTTCATTTCCCTTTTGGTCAATTTTGATTTGCCACATTTTTTTGATTTTAAAACTGTAAAATTTAAATCAAATAATAAAAATTTTAATAACTTTGCTTGCTTTTTTTGGGGTTTTTAATTATTTAATTTAACGCTTTAAAATTTTTTAAAAGGGGGTTTGAAACAAAAAAACGGGGGTTTCCCCCCGAACCCAATTTTGGCCACGTTTTTTGGATTATTCGACACTTGAAAAATTAAACAAACCTAACTAATTTCAAAATCAAGAAAACTTATGGGCAAAAAATTATAGACGTTTTTTTTTTTAACTAGAAAAATTTTTCAAAAAAAACCAACAAAGGTACCGAAAATTTTGGGGGGGCAAAACCATCTATAGACGGACCAACCAAACAAAAAACCAAAGTACTCCAACATTATACCCAAAACACCTTACGGGGCGAAATTACTTTTTTGCAAGTATTAAAATTTAAAAAAACTAATTAATCTTAATTGGGTCTGAAAAAAGGGGCTGATTATCAATTTTTTTCCTAAACCCGGTTTCCCAAACACTACGGGAATTTACAAGTCTACGAAATTTTTAAATTTCTAACCTAAAAAAAAATTTACTTTCCCCATTTTGTTTCATGATATTTTTATTAATTAACAAATTTAACTTTAAATAAACTCTTTTTTTTCATTTTTTTTTTTTTTTTTTATAAACACTCCAATTTTAATCATTTCTAACTTTGTGACATCAATCAAACCGGGACATTAATACTAAACAAATTATGAAAAAACCTCTAAAATTTCAAAATCCTCTTTTCCCTTTTTTGTTAAACCCAAAGGGTTTTTAACCCTCGTTAGGATTTTTTTTTTCCAGATAAGGTTAGCTGAATTTCATTTACAAAAATTATTTAAAACTTAAAAAATTAATCAAAATAACATTTTTTTATTTATTTTAATTTTTCAAAGCCCCAATTTTCAAAAAAATACACTTCCCCGGAAAGGGGAAAAAGGAAGGAAAAATATTTTTAAAATTTCTTTTTTCCCAAAAGCAAAAGCTTTTTTTTCCCCTATAACCTACGATTTTCATTTGTAAATGCTAAAAACCAAAGGGTCCCCCTTAAAAGGGCAACTTTTCAAAGCTCTTCAAAAAATTCCCTCCCCTTTCATCCCCGGGGTTTTTCCCATTTTTGGGAGGAAAATTAACCACGAGCTCACATTTGGGGAAAATTTTGTGTACGGGCAAAGAATGATTCCCCAAGCAAGGTTTTAAATTTTTTGGGCCATGCATTTAAAGATAGTTTTCCAGTGGGCTTTTCCAATTTAGAAACGCATTACTCCTCAAGGGTAACATCATGGTTTTTGACTTTAACATTTTCCTTTGTTGTTCTTTTAACTGCAAACTATTCCAAATTAAATTTCCTTAAGGGAAAAGGGCCCTGTAAGGGTTCCTATGCCTTGGACCATTAAAACCTCTACCAAAAAAACCAAAGGGTACCCAAGGAAAAAATGGGGAAACCTTGGTTTTCTCTGAAAAAGGGCCTTGGGGTCTGAAATGTAAGGGAACCATTACATGACTTTCCCTTTAAAATGCCAACAAGGGAGATACCAGTTCAAATCCAGGTTTTGGGCAGGGGTTTTGGTACTGGGGCCATCCCTCAAGAGTCAAAAAAAAATTTGTAAAAACCTTTTCTTTACTACCTCAGAAACCGTCCGACAAGCGGGAATTTATTAAAATGGATTCTTAATTTCTTGAGAAAAATTTAAAAATCAATTTTATCAAGGTTGAAAAATTCCATTGACAGCAAACATTTTTTCATATATAAAAGCAAGGTTTCAATTCTAATTGAAAAAAATCCAAATGATGACGTGATGAAGACTGTACTGAGATTCCTGATCTCAAAGATAATGTCCTTTCACCACTAATAAATCAGCCATCTTTTCAGAGAAGTGCTTGGCAGAAGCCAATAGTTGATCCTTTTTTATGAAAATGGAGAGCTTAATACAGAGGTAATCAGTTTTGTACTTTCATCTGCCCAAGTAGAGCCATAAAAAAAAACAAATAACAGCAGACGCTATAATTACCGCCTCTGAAGTTTCGGTCTTTTGATATATCTATGGGGATTCTAAGCAAGCTTGAAGTTACGTACATAAGTACTTTTACTTGAGCTATATCGGCTATCCTAATATCCATAAATAAGTCTGTGGCATTTTTATGATTGCCAACATTAATCAAGTCATTAAAATCATCATTTTTTCTAATCTATCTATTTTCTCTATTATTTTTCATTATCAAAGTACACTACACTGAATATTTTCTGCATAAACCCATTACTTTTTTTAAACAAGTCATTAAATCATCATTTTTTTTAAATCTATCTATTTTCTCTATTATTTTTCATTATCAAAGTACACTACACTGATTATTTTCTGCATAAACCCATTACTTTCAATAGGTGTCTAAAGACATCCTGGCAAACAGAGAAGACCCAGATCAGACAGCACCTTCTTGATGAAGGACAACATCCTGATATACTGTAGCCCAGATTCTTCCTAGTTCACACAGAAAAGAATAATTCATGGTTTCATAATATTTAATATTCACCAAGTTATCTTGTACATGAATATTCATAAGGTAAGGTTAAAGTACAGTGTATATGCAATAAAAAATAAGAAAAATGTATGTTTCCATGACATATAACACAAGCCTTACCCATAATTCGCTTAGTGAACTTTATTAACAGACAAATATGGAGTTTTTTGCTTTTAAACCCAAACTTACAGACATAATAACTGTGCTGATACTGAAGTTGTTTCTAAGAAACAATAATTATCTTTTATAAAGGACATTTTATTTGTATTGCAAAATACTGTATATGCCTAGAACTCTGATATACCTTACCATTTCATGTTTTTAGTAAAAGGCTGAGAAATACACTGCATGCATGTATATCAGACTGAAGATAACTTTAAAAAGGAGAGAAAACAATTTATCCCTACTGTCCAGATATGATAAAAGTTGCTTTTACAACCATCCGGTGTAAGGTATAAAGTTAAGAGGCATAGCCAGTATGTCAGTATGTCATATGCATATATTTCAAACTTTGATATTTATAAGCACAAGATATCCCAAATCAAATGACAAAATTTAAAGTTTTCATCAAAAACAAACCTTCCAAGTGCTTTTGCAAGACATCAAAAGTCACTTAGCTAAGCTCCGCAAGAATAAACAAACAGTTTCCATTATGTGATAATTCAACCAATGCCGAATGATTTTTCCTCATTCTCCCCTGGATCAATCTTCTTACAATCATTCACTGGTACATCTTTTTTTTCATCACATGAGCATCAAATCAACAAAATTATTTGTTTAAAACATAATTTTCTCTTTTTCAATATGAAAATTCAAACAAAATTCCTTTTTTTTTAAATTTCTTTTTTGCTCATTTTGAGGTGCTGTGACAAAAACATTGAAACAAGAAGTTGCCACTCCTGTTAAATATGGTAATTGGAAAAGTTCAAATAAAAATGATTGAGCTGGATGTTGTTTTGTTTTGTATTTCAGTCAATTTAGAGACTGTTAATAAGGCAGATGTTCTAACCACTTAGCCATTTGGGATGGGATGCCATTTTTTAAACCAGTAACTGATTAAATATTGAATAAAAAAAAATATTCATCAGTTCTGTAAATCATAAAATCAGAACTTAAAGTCTATGTTGTGTTTTTATTGTATAATTTGTGTTGGTTCCCTCCTCTTGAATGAATTAGATTCTGACTGTAAAAGAAGGCATTAAAGACCATGACCTGTATGCATCAGAGCCTGTTTTGTAGACTTATTTTTAATTGAATAAAATCTTTGTTTTTATCATCTAAAAATAAATGGTCAAATTATGCCTTAAAAGACTGACCTAGTCTATAAACCAGACTCAATTTTTGTATCAGATTAAAAACAGCCAGCTATACTTTTTTTCAGTGCTGGATAGGATAATGATAGCAGCTACTATTGGATAGGATATTGATAGCAGCTTCTATTGGATGGGATAATGATAGCAGATACTATTGGATAGGATAATTATAGCAGCTACTATTGGATAGGATAATGATTGCTGCTACTATTGGATAGGAAGATGATAGCAGCTACTATTGGATGGGATAATGATAGCTACTACTATTGGATAGGATAATGATTGCTGCTACTATTGGATAGGATAATGATAGCTGCTACTATTGGATAGGATAATGATAGCTGCTACTATTGGATAGGATATTGATAGCAGCTTCTATTGGATGGGATAATGATAGCAGCTACTATTGGATAGGATAATTATAGCAGCTACTATAGGATAGGATAATGATTGCTGCTACTATTGGATAGGATAATGATTGCTGCTACTATTGGATAGGATAATGATAGCAGCTACTATTGGATGGGATAATGATAGCTGCTACTATTGGATAGGATAATGATTGCTGCTACTATTGGATAGGATAACGATAGCTGCTACTATTGGATGGGATAATGATAGCTGCTACTATTGGATAGGATAATGGTAGCTGCTACTTTTTGATAGGATAATGATTGCTGCTACTATTGGATGGGATAATGATAGCTGCTACTATTGGATAGGATAACAATTGCTGCTACTTTTGGATAGGATAATGATTGCTGCTACTATTGGATGGGATAATGATAGCTGCTACTATTGGAAAGGATAATAATAACTGTTACAATTGGATAGGATAATGATAGCTGCTTCTATTGGCTAGGATAGTGATAGCTGCTACTATGAATGGGATAGTGCTGGCTGCTACTAATTGGATAGATAATGATAGCTGTTACTATTGGATAGGATAATAATAACTGTTACAATTGGATAGGATAATGATAGCTGCTACTATTTGTAGTATAACCCTTTACTTCATGAATATTCCTATAGTTTTATGACTTGATGAATATTAATTTATTCGAATCTAAAATGGTATATCAAACAAATGGATTTTTCTTTGTCATGCAGACTGTGTGGAATCTGAGTTTCAATATTGTTAAAGCAAACTCTGTTTGCCATTGAGTCAAAATGAGTCTGTATGTACTGAAGGGATAAACATAAAAAAGTCAAGTTGAAATGGAGCATTAACTGTGCAAAATTAATTCAAGAGTTTTTTACCCTTCAAATGAATTCCCCTTTTAATAGTGAACAAGTATTTGAAATTTGAAGTTAATATCTTTGAAAGTCTTTAAGGAATGGACATGTATAAAACACTTAACAAATGCAGACATGGAGGCTGACATGAGGATCATGACAATAGTTTCTTCTTTTTTTTTCATTATTAAATTGGAGTTAAAAAATAAAGAAAAAAGAAAGTCAAAACTTTAGAAATTCAATGAATAAAATCTGAATCAATTTCTCCAGATATTCACATTTCAACATGTACTATAGATAATCACTCTATACTCAATATTTTGGCAAAAGTATGCTTCTCAAGAAAAAAACATAAATTTTTAGCAAGTTCTACAATATGGCAATAACAATATGGCACTATTCAAACGTAATATAGAACTCATGTTTTTTTTTTCTAGAGAAAGGCATACTTTGCCAAAATATGAGTTAGAGTGAATTCAATTATTTATTGTATTATTTCCCTCCGGAAAACCAACATATTGACTTATTTAAAGTTTCCAAAAACTTTAATATCTAGAAAAATTACATGTTTGACAGTATACGTGTGTGATCTATATAAATACAATAAATTAGCAATTTTACCCACTCTGCCATGGAGGCCCCCACAGAAACAGTATCATTTATAATGAAGATTTCTTGACATTGACATAATGTCTACTCATATTTATCAACAAATGGCCGGTGTTTTTTCTAATATTCTGTCAGTGATTGTTTCCTTTTTTTCAACAAATCAATACAGACTCATCAGTTTTTTTGTCAGTTTGATTATAGGTCTGTCCTTCAGTGCTTCCAGGAGAGAAAATCCCATTTTATGTAATTATGTCAACATGACATCAAGATGACATCTAGAAAAACATCTTCCATTTAGCTATACTGACAAAATAGGAAGGCTGTCAGTTTTTTTAACATACATATTCTTTATTTGTCAATAAAAAAGTGTACATTTACATACATGTACCTCATATAGAAATAGTTTGATGCCTAACGGCAAACAGAGTATTATGAGTCACCCAGATCAGACAGTTCCTGTGGGATCAGGGTCTCCTTTTGTTTGTTATTTATACAGTATTATAGCTTGAATTTTTTACACAGTCGAACGGTATGGAAAAATCAGTTGTTCCATATACTAAATCAATATTCATACAAGTCACACATTTGTACAAGAACGGGTTAATTAAGTGACTCTTTATTTTATATATATACGTTTCACTCGAAATATCTAAGAGAAGTGTTGTATATAAAACATACATTTATCTAAGAAACTGTGATTAAGTCAGGTTACTTTGTTTAAAAACTTTGTGAATAGGAAGGATATATTTTTCCACATTTTCCAATCAACAACAATATTAGTGTGTGTAACTCTTTTCCTGAGTATAGGCATTTTCTACCCATGAAAATCTTTCAAATATTCATTTAGTCTTATCTTTCACCAGGTCAAAAGTGCCTCAGGTTAACCCTTTCCCTCATATAGACTCATTTGACGCACTCAATAGGTACCAACATAAAGCCTGATCTGCAGAAAACCACAGTTAAACCTTACCAAATTTAATTATAAAGTCCTCATTTCCAGACCACTGAGGAGCAGCGAACAGCATAAAACCTGATCAGCCTGCGAGTTACTCGTTTTTATCTGTTCGCATAGGTCTTTTCATGGTGTCCTCTATGAGGGAAAGGGTTAAAGAAAGCTATAAATATGGTCCAATGTTATGTGATATCGAGCCCCCAGAATACAGCACAATAAAGCTTTTCTACCCAGTGTTTTCTTTGAAAGAATGTAACTACTTTACACATTCTTTTTACTGATGCAAGTATTTTTACAAATTATCTGCATTTTTCTCTATGAGAAATCGATTTTTTTTTTTTTATTATCATTTAATATTTAATGCTTTCTGCTTTTCCACGTTTATAAGCAATTGATTATATCCTAGATATCAACACACATGATCAGCTAATAGGTTTAACATCTACATTCAATAACCTCTCCTTGATATAGTTTTTCTTATTTATTTCAAGATAATCAGTTGCATGGATACATGTAGCATTGGTAATACATTACTACACAGTTTCTAACTTTCAATACATATTTCTTTCATTACTTTTGTAAAACTGACTTTAAAGAATTTCTGAATTCAATGTTTGGAGATTGTATCAGTTCCACTAAGTATAATCAATTTCTGTCTGGTGGGAGCATTAAATCTTACTTGAAGCAGTCAGCCTAAAGATAAAGTGCCAAAATTAATCATCATGCTAAAGCAAAAGGCTGGTATATGAGAGATTAAGCATTCCTTATTACGTGTATATGTAAAATGGGCAATGTAGATAAAAAAGACAAATTAAAGTTTTAAATTAAAGTGGAAGCATGTAACTCTCAAAATGTTGAGGAAAATTTTTAA